>JAOVVB010155953.1:0-11720 GCA_028570985.1 Heterobranchus longifilis | reverse complement strand
GTGAGCCTCGGGCACACACTGATAATCTATTATAAACCATATAAAACACATATTATACATAATATAAATGATCAAATATACATCCCCCTGTGTGATTTCACTGTCCCTCTCCCTGCTGTTCTCCTCAAGTTCAATTCCCCTGATTTCTACCCTCACATGATGAAATCTCATCCACTATATTTATTAGAAATAACCTAGTATCACTACTGTTTGTGATTGTGCTTTTAAATGAGGTTATTATCCACATATTTGTCCGTTGTAATTTGTGTCGGAGCAAAATTGGAGCAGGAGATATGGCCCAACTTTTAAAAACATCCGCTCTGCGCTCCATACAAAATCCTCACGCTCCGCTCACGTGCTCCACAGGGAGGGGGGGCTAAGCCACGCCCACTCACTCTACTCCACAGTCTGCAGACTCGGGAGACGTTGGTTTAGGAGATGGCGGGGATTGTTTGGTTTGCTGACGAAAGATGCCACCATATACATCACCTGCCAGCATGATCAGCCAATAGCAGGATTTAATTACGATAAATTTAATCTCTATGCATATTTATACAACAGTTAGTTCCCACCAAGCTATTTGATTGGACAAGAGGCATTCCATGAGTGCTGATATTCAGCACAACATCACTGGGACTTTTCACTTGACGTATCACTCCACTTTACAAGTTTAGCCTACTTTAATTACATTAATGGTCGTTATCTAGCGTTATCTCGATGGACATATTTCCATAAATAACGTTTGTGTAAGAGCCAAACCTGAGGGTTGAATGAGCAGAAACACTGAGTGTAATTTCCTGTGTGCACAGTGGGTGTCTCTGTGGTATAATCTATACAGGTAAGAGAGTCACCTTTGTCGTCAGAGGGGCTGTGCAGCGAAATGTTTGTTGTTTAATGTCTGATTTATCGATTGAAATGGAGAAAATTGCTTGGCAACAGTGCAGACACAGTCCATAACTGCATAACTATTTGTGTTGGCGGAGCAAAATAAATGATTAAATAAACAAAGAAATCATAAATGCAATAAATGGTGCTTGTAGCACTGTTGTATAAAAGCAATATCACACGAGGTCGTGATGTTGTCAGGCACAGGCCGTACAGGCGGTCGCCACCAAGAAATAAAAATGAAGGGGGAAAAGAAATCATGTTTTAAGAAGAATATGGTAAGCAAAGTAATGTTAATTTCGGCAGCTATTTAAGTCTAGTCTTTAGATGAAAATGCTAATAAATTTAGTCACATTTAGTCATATTTTTTGTCTAGTTTTAGTCGACCAAAAGTCATTACATTTGATTAAAATCTGAGTTTTGACTAAAGATTTTGACTAAAATGACAAAATGATTGGTTTAGGCTCGAATACATTGACTGAAATGTTCAATATAATCTGATGACTAAAGGACATTTGACACAGGACTATAAATGAATAGCTGACAAAATGAATGGAGAGAACATTTTGACTAAAATGTAATGACTTTTTTGTCGACTAAAACTATGAAGGGCAAAAATGACTATAAACTTATAAGCAATTTCAAACAAAGACTGCCAAAATGAACACTCAAGCAAAGGCACAGCACTTTGAACGATCAGCACCAGCAGCGTGGTCGTGTCTAGACGGAAACCCAAGATTTGCGAAAGTTAGTGAGACAGTTAAGGTTAGTGTAGGTCGTCGGAAACGAGTCTCGGGACGGGAGACTGTTGTCAGATTTCGCCTGGGGCTCCAAAAACGCTAGGGCCGGCCCTGGATGTTGTGCTGAATATCATCACTCCTTCTTCTGTGATATTGCTTAATTATAACACAATATGTAGAATTCAAATACTTTGCACGAACATGGACCCGAATCCATCAGCAACACTACTGAACACCCATGTACAGTACATTTGTTTTCAGCCAGAAAAAAAAGTGATTTGGGGTTTTAGTTACTCTCTGATTATACCTCTCTTGTTTTATACAATCAAATATTACAGCACAACTACAGTCAGATCTACTTTGTTTGACAGGTTTAACAAAGATATTGAGTTCATGATTGGACACAAACCCAACATCTTCTGGCAAGTGACATGGAGAGTGGTCAGCCCTCTGATTGTTCTGGTCATCTTTGTGTTTTACTTCATCACCAAAGTCAGCACCACACTGACATACATCGCCTGGAGTCCAAGCTCGGTATGTTTCACAACTCTCACGTCCCTCCTGTATCATAAATGGATCACAAATGTATCATTTTGAAATCTTTTCCTCGTCATGTTTACAGGAAAACTTCCCGGCACTGGAGAGATTACCCTATCCCAGCTGGGTCTACGTTATTATCTTCATTCTGGCTGGAATTCCCAGTCTTGTGATCCCAGGATTTGCTTTGTACAAATTATTCCAACGATGCTGCTGCAAGGAAACCATCAGAGAAGTTGAGGTGGACACTGTATCTGCCAAAGTCGACATGTATGACACACTAGAGTAACAACAACATCACACTGTTGCTGGACGGACGCGTGAATTCATATTAAAATAAGAGCATGAGGGACAGGGACTTCATCAGGATTATTTATTTCATAGTGGGCTTTGCTTTACTTGGTTGATGTGATTTCATTTAGAGATTAACTGTATTTTCTGTGTGCTGAGATATTTGTATTGTGCTGACAATGTGTTGATAAAAGTATATAAAATCAATGTTATTATAATTGTATCTTTTGTGAAAAGCTGAATACATGGTTTGAAATATTCTACACTCTTCAGTTTCATTTAATTTTCCTCTGAGTTAAATATGATCAACACAGGAAAGTTATCAGCTGCCTCCTCTTTTTTTTTCCTGGATTTTAGGACGCAATTTAAATGGATTTACTGTAAACAAATGAGCCATTTTTCAACAAGAAGATTTTACTTTTCCATTGTTTTGATTGAAGCAATTTAAAATTAGGCCACGTATTTACACATTGCATACTCTCACCACAATTTTCACATTTGCAAAATAGTTGCAATCACATTTATACAGAAGTCCTGAGAGGCAAGTGAGAGAAAACAATTCTGGAGATCCATTTTCTAAGTCTGATCTAAATTGTTTTTATCTCCTGTGTTTATGGCTTAAGAGAAAAACAAATTTAAAAAAAAAATAATAATAAAAAAAAATAAAAAAAAAATTAAAAAAATATATATATACCTCATGTTAGAAATAGGACTAAAATCATTCATATTATTCATGTGATTAAAATACATTTCTAGCCAAAAGAAAGACATGACAGTAATGTTACATAATGTGCTTACACACAATATACGTACAATTTACTTTGTGTTTAGAGTCCATGGAGAAATTAAAAGTAATCTGGTAGTGGTGCACTTCAGCCTCCTGTGGCCAAAATGAGTGTTACAACAACAAACACACACACACACACACAAAAAAAAAGAAAAAGAAAGAAATCATCTGCCAAAATGTTTTTCAGTTGTTTTCACAGATGAAAAAAAATTAACTTAGAAAAATGATCCTGGCAGAAGCTTTTTTTTTCTCCACCAGAGAACAATTTAGACTTAGACCAGAATTATTTTCTCATTTGCCTCTCAGGGCTTCCGTACATTGACGTGCATAAATATATGCTGTGATGGAATAACATGGCGTGCTGGATATAATGGAAGCGACAGCACTGGTGGACAATCAATTTATTTATAGTGATTCTGAGAATAAAATGTAACAGTTTCTGTTGTGCAGGGATGTTTATGGTGGCTGAAGGAGGCTGCAACTTGAGATCTTTAGCACTTTGACAACATACATCACACTTAGGAAAAACATTGCATTTGAGTAAATCACAAGCAAATGAAGGGTTCAAACCTTGTGTGGAGTTTGAATGTGTGCCTGCGTTTCCTCCCACAGTCCAAAGATTGCAGGTTAGGTTAATTGGCAACTCTTCGCTGCCCGCAGGTGTGAAAACGAGGGAGAATGTGTGGAATGATTGGCTCCAGCCCCCTGCGATCCTCTGGGATATAAAGCGTGCGTTTCTAATGGAGTAGAACACGTACATTAAGAAACGAGAAACAGGCAAATACAGCAGCAATACTGTGTCATTTGGGTAGAAGCAAAGGTAGATGTAATTTGGGGTAACGCACACAGTGTGCATACACTGACAGCTTTATGATTATCAGGGTTTGACATTCACTTTTTGAGGTGCGAGTCCTTCAGACATGTACATTTATTTTTAATTTGTCCAGGCATAAAAGTCACTTGTCCACGTAAAAATAACAATAATTTACTTTTTTCATTTTGTTTGTGAATGCAGAATTCAGACATTCAAACAGTTGAAAACATCCAACAAGTGTCAACATATAAATGAAAAATATCTTAATAAAAACATCAAACTGTTATAAAAGCTGACTAAATTTGTCAAAACTGTACAGTAAAATCACATGACTTTTAACGTGGACATAGGCAGGGTCATCATGTACAGGAACATGAAAAAAAAAAATGTTGTTGATGAATTTGAACTTGCCCAGTGGGACAAATAAACTTTTCTTCCACTTGCCCTACAGAAAACCCACTTGTCCCAGACAAGCGGATAAGCCTTAACGTGGAGCCCTGATTATCCTAAACATAACCCTGACAGATCATGAGTCACTTTATACCGCTCTATAAACGCCGACACTCATGTTTCTTTGGTTAATAATTGCATTATAAAGGAACGCTGATAAGGTTTATGTGCACTCTGAATTGCTTAACAATTACACTCCAGGCAAAATGCTACAATGCAAACACAATCCCTTCTTACAGTATACTCTAACACTTTGATGAATAATTAACATAAGCATGGTTCAGCCTTGAGAGAATGTGGACTACACGTGCCTGTAGACTGAAATTATATGATTGTAGATCTTTATGCAATAAGACAGTCTGATTTCTCAAGGACTGGAGGAGGCGTGGCCTGACACTATAGTTAAGATAAGCTATGATGGAAAGTGTGCTGCCTCTGATTGTACAGTGTCGTTTTTTTCTTTCTGTCAAAGAAAATGTACTTTTTTGCAACATATATTGGATATGCTTATTCACCAAGAAAACCTTAAGAGGAGTGACTAAACAGCTAATACAATGCACCGTTTCCCTCATGAATACCAAACTCATCTTTCAGGGAAACGTGTTGGTGGCGGCACCTCATGTGATGCATTAACCATTATCAAGAAGGTTGCGCCTTTTCTTCCGCATAACCTTGCTGACATTACATAATGCAACACGGACTGTCATGAGCCACTGATAACTGATGCCATAGGTCGCAGTAAATACCTCAGTGCCCCTCTGCAGGACATACAGTAACCATAAAGGACTCAGTGAGACAGACAGTCCACAGAGAACAGTTTCCACAGAGGAGAGAAAGGACGCAGCCCCTCGAAGGTTTGCAGGAAAAGTAGCGAAACCAAACAACAACTTGGGAGACTCGAGGGCTACATTTTACAAATTACAGTGACATTTACAAGAAGCCACAATGAAGCTGAAGTTTCCAAACCCTGGGCTGGAGGACAGGATCCCGTCTCACGAGGACCTGGAGAGGATGGAGAAGGAGGAGGCGGGAGACAGGCCCAAATGGGACAACAAAGCCCAGTACCTGCTCACCTGTGTGGGCTTCTGTGTGGGACTCGGCAACGTCTGGAGGTTCCCGTACTTGTGTCAGAGCCACGGAGGAGGTAGGCTGGGATGAGACTGGGTGTTCTCTGGTGGAGTTGCCTGAATGAGCAGTGTGTATGTGTATAAAGGATCTAACTTAGTCTTTTTTTTACCTGTTTTCAGAAAGTCCAAATGAAACCTAGTACCTAATTGTAACACATTAACTGACTCATTGTATTCATTAAAACTGAATGTTTTAATCATTAAAGGGATATTATTATTAAGGTCCTTATCCATAGTCAATGTATTACCTATAGTAGACGGCGGTCGGCACGCCTCCAGCAATGTACTGCAGAGGATGGGGTCAGCAGATAAATGTATTTTAGCCACCTAAAAAAAATCAATAGCCTCTTTCACACAGAGATTCTGTAATATTGTCGAAATGAAGGCCGTTATGCTGGCTTTTTTTTTTTCTCATACTGGACCAAACAACGCCGGCATAATGCCGCCCCAGTGTGTGATTTCATTGCATTCTGGGAACAAAAGAGATGTAATGTATAAACAAAACAGTGTGTGTGTGAGAGAGAGAGGAAGAGAAGGTGGAAGGTGGATTATTGCACGCAATGTTTCAATGTTAAGTTATTAACTTACTCGGACCGCTGTGTCACTATTTGACCCACGATCAGACTGCGTGTAGTCCCGCCGTGCCGGCTCTCCCTTTTATACAGACGCTGGGTCGGCTCTGCGACTACCCCCGCTCAGAGGCGGAACAACTCTGTCCCCCCATTCCGTCTCTGTAACTTTCATACAGACAGCGAGGCGTAATAATGGCCCTGCCTTGAACAGGCTGTGTGAAAGAGGCTATTATCAATTTAAGTGTACGCCATATTTATAATATTTTCACTGCTTTTCCTTGCTGTCAGACAGCCCTGTTTAAGTTTACTTGGGGGAAATTGAAACAGTTATATCGCTCTCTTCAAAGCCACCAGACTCCATTGATAAAAACAGTAATTTTACCTTGCAGAACATTGAAGTTGCTGGTCTGAAAATATTCTAAATATAGCATACACTTAAACTGATATTGATTTTTTTAGGTGTGCCTTTCTTTAAGCGGCAAAAATACATTTATCTGCTGACCCCATCCACAGCAGTACATTACTTATTTTCCATGTCGGGACTCCTGTCTGTTTCTCCAATCTGGGGGTGTGCCGGCCGCCGTCTACTGTAGTTAATACACTGACTATGGATAAGGACCTCATACAACCTCACTTCAGAAAATCCGAACTATCCCTTTAAAATAATTGTGGGTAACCTGAGTTTTGGAAAACTCATGTACTGTATGCTTAAAGCTGTAATATTTTTATACACTGCAGAGATACAGTAGCTTATTTGAATTTTGTCTGAATTTAGCTCTTTAACAAGCCTAAAAATAATATAGATGCCTGTTTTTCTTAGAGTGAGATCTTAAAAGTTAAAAATTATTTAATGAATCCATAGAAAATAGTCCATTTAAATTTGTTTAAAAATATCAACTGACAATTTGCATCATATTGAAACTGCTGGAATAAAGTACTTTTCCTTTACTTTCTCAAACATTAATGCTATGAAAAATCTTATTAAGGTTTATATCTAGTGCAGGTAATAAAACGTGTACAATGCTTTTTACAGTTTATGTCTTTATGGGAACAGCTTTGTGAATGAAGTCGACTGCTGAATATTTACTTACCTTCATTTAAGTGCCGATTAAAGTGAATCACTCGACACATCGTTATGACAATGTGAATGTTGTACTTCTAGGAGCTTTTATGATCCCATTCCTTATTCTGCTGGTCCTGGAGGGAATCCCACTGCTGCACCTGGAGTTCGCCATCGGTCAGCGTCTGAGGAAGGGCAGCGTCGGAGTGTGGAGATCAATCAATCCATGCCTGACTGGAGTTGGTGGGTAACAACAAAAAAAAGAAGCATGCACATCAGGCGGTGTTGCTCCACGGATGACAGTAATGCCGATCTATTGGTCCACCTTTGGTCCCAACTGAAATATCTAAACAATTATTTTATGTAATAACATGATATTTTGTACAGACGAATCATATTGACTTTCCTCTATCACCACCATGAAGTTCACTTTTGTGGTTTTATTAGATGGATTTAGCAAGCACTCGATACACCATTCCAGATTTTGAGCTGTGCGTGCTGCCACTTTTCATAATTTTCAACTTTTCATCTAGTGCCATCATCAGATCGGAATTTCACTTGGTCCAATACTCTGATTTATGACCAAATACCCGCAGCACTAATGCTATTCCCATCAGCTTCAGCTGTACTTTGAGTTTAGTGCCAATTGGCAAATATTAGCATGCTAGAAAAACACACACAACAGTGAAATGTATTATTTCAATTTGGGAGCATCGAGTGTGGATATCCTATCTTTTCTTCTAGTAGGCCTATTTATCCTGCACCTGTTGAAATTTCTGTTCGGATGTACGTGGACTCTCTTGGACTGCAAATATTAGCATGCTAACATGCTAAACTAAGATGGTGAACATGGTAAACAGAACTGCTTAACATCAGAATGTTAGTGTTGCCATTGCAATCATGTTAGCATGCAAAAGTTAGCATTTAGCTTGAAGCACCGCTGTAAGTGAAACCTGCAGAGGCACCTACACACTACACATCTTTCAAAGTCGTCAGATTGCTGTACTGATCACATACATCTTATAATGGGGTATCTTGAAGTTGTTGTGGTTTGCACATTACACAAGTGATCGGCAACAGGGCCTGTCTGGTCTCCAAACTACATTCAGTCAACAAAACACACGCGAGAAGTGACACGGGAAAAGAAGCAAGACAACGCACAAGACAGGAGTTCTTTCCTCCAAAAATGGATGTCAGCAAGAAGCTAGCGATCCAAGTTGTGTGTGCGCTGATTTGCAGAAGAAAATTTAAAAAATAGCGATGCTTGCTTTTGTTCTGTTGCAGGTGTTACGACTCCTCCCCCTGATATTTCCCTCGCCCCTGCTGTCATTGCCGATCAAAACAATTTTCACGTACAGGATTTGGAGTTGCAGACACGGCCAGATATTTAACCTGCTAGGTATCTCTCGGGCGTCTGCGATGCATCTCTCAGATCGCGTCTTTGAAAATTCACACATAGCGATCGTCGCTCACAGAAGCAAGCACTGATTTGCATCCGATCTGGGGCTTTTGCAGGCAATCTCAACTGTCGACAAGTGGAAAATCAGGGCTAAACTCGCTATCAGTCCATAGGACTAATTGATTCATTTTGTTACAGGTATTGCATCCCTGCTTGTCTCATTTTTGGTGGGTGTGTACTACAACACCATCATGGCCTGGATCATGTGGTATCTCTTCAACTCCTTTCAAGACCCTCTGCCTTGGAGCCAATGTCCTCTCAATGCTAACAGGACAGGTATGCCTTCAAATATCAAGACAACAGTGAGAAAGAATCCCAAAAAGCCACATCTGCTCTACAGTCTGCGTTAGAATTTCTTTCCAAGGTTGCTGAAGTTGCCCATATCTGCCCATCCACCCTTCACAGGTCTGGTGGAGGAGTGTGCCCGGAGCAGCACTGTCGACTACTTCTGGTACAGGGAGACTCTGAACACTTCAACGGCTATCGATGAGTCTGGAGGTCTACAGTGGTGGATGGTGCTAGCCCTGGTAGCTGCATGGACTTTGCTCTACATCTGCTGCATCCGGGGCATCGAGACCACTGGAAAGGTCCGAAAGTCGCATTACATCAGAATAATCTGATGCCTGCTTGTGTCCATATATGTCTGTCCAAATATACAGGTCTGTCTTTGGATCATGTTGTCATTTTTTTTATTTTCTCAGGCTGTGTACATCACCTCCACTCTGCCATACTTGGTCCTCACCATCTTCCTCATCAGAGGACTGACTCTGAAAGGATCTGTCGAAGGAATCAAGTTCCTCTTCACACCAGATGTAAGCATTGTTGGAACACACCAATCAACATTTGTCAGTATAATTAATATTGAATATCACACAACATTTTTTAAAAACAATAGTCCAACATTTTGGAAAATACATACCCTCCCCCTAGATGAGAATATCGATACTACTCTCATACATAGACTGTATATAAAGATGGATGACACATCGCCACTTCCTACAACTGTACAAAAGTGAAGCCAAAATATCCCGGATACAGGCGCCGCCATCTTGTAATTTTGTCTGCGCAGTAGTAGTCTGGCTTACCGGAAAAAACGTGCTGGTATAAAGCCTCCAAATCTACTCAGCCCGGAAACAGGAAGTCTGTGTTCCCATTCTCAAAGTCCCTTCACTACAGAAACAACCTCTGAGTTATCAGCCTACCCGCTGAAAATTACAAGGCCTGCTCTGTTCTTTCAGTGAATGATTGTAAAGATCTATAAATAATAATGTTTGCAACATTTTTCGTGTAGGTGTTCCACTGAAAAGGGTGATTGTGATTGGTTTAAGGAAATACAAACAGGCCAGGGAGTTTTTTTCACTATCCAGAAGTGAAAGTGCATTAAATCCAGACCTTCCCCCAGTGTGGACACAGCGCTGTGGAGATAGGTCTGGCTACGCGAGACTAGCGCAGTAGCGACCAGGCAGCATCGAAGTCTCGCCCACAATAACAGCTGTCAATCATGATGTTTCACCCCATTTTATTAAGCATCAAATAACTAATTAAAACACTTGAACAAGCGTGATAAAAACTACCTAAAATGACAGAAACCATCTTTGGGAAAAAATATATTGAACATGTACATTGAGTTTTTAGTTTGTCGCATGTCCCATCCACTATGGGACTTATGACCTACACTGCAGCCAGCCACCAGGGAACGATCCAGATGTTTTGGTTTCACTTATAGGGAGCGGTTAGGCTCTCCATCTTTATATACAGTCTATGCTCTCATATGTCTGCTAAATATAAGGCTACAGCCTTAGCTTAACTATTTGACACAAATAATTTGATTCATTGCTAGCAACTGGATGTTAAATGCCCTGTGAAATTTTTTTTTGTGATTTTGGCCATTGTGCTATTGCAATTTTCATACTAGCATTGATCGACTGGAAAGTCTTGCTTCTTGACTCGGGGCATGACTTGGACTTGTTTAAAAAGACTAGAAATAGCTCTAAGCGTATGTAATTAGATTTATCATCCAGGTCATTTTTATGATCTCACACAACAGTCAATCATTTCCATCTCCTGGTTTTACTGTGTGTCCTGGAAGATCAGACTCCTGGTGTACACTATCACATATTAATTATTAACAATGGCCAGTACAGGAGGTATATAGGACTGTTTACTGTCAGTTCTGAAGAGCCGAAATATCACAACAGAAAATAATTAGCATAGGAATCTTGGCTCAGTTTTACGGTTTATATGAGGTACTTTCTATTCTTTTTAAGGTAAATGAGTTAATGAATCCAGCGACCTGGTTGGATGCAGGCGCTCAAGTTTTCTACTCCTTCTCTTTGGCCTTCGGAGGTCTCATCTCTTTCTCCAGTTACAACTCTATTCAGTGAGTAACTGCCAAAAGCGCACAGTCATACAATGAGCCTTCTTTTCAACATTTCTCCTCACATGAATCATAATTGTCTTTTAGCAACAACTGCGAGCAGGATGCCGTTCTCATCTCCATCATCAATGGCTGCACCTCCGTGTACTCTGCGACGGTTATCTACTCCATCATCGGCTTCAGGGCCACGCAAAAGTATGACGACTGCACAGCAGAGTGAGTTTCGAATTGCATTAAAAAAATCGTAAAAAACAGGATTCACTTATTAAGACTGAACTCATCTCACTGTGCTTTTTTTTTTCTTTTAGCAACATTTGGAAGCTGATCAATGCCTTCAACTATCCTGAAAACATCATCACAGAAAACAACTACAATGAGGTTGTGACTCAACTCAACCAGACAAACCCAGATATCATTCAAGGATTACAATTACAGACCTGTGACATGCAGACATTCCTCAGTCAGGTCAGTAGGTATTGTTAGAATATTTGAATATTGTATCTGTTTTTAATCTCACTGAAATTATTTAGCAGAGGCAGGGGCGGAGCCAGGTGTTGTAGACATTCGGGGCTCAGCCCAAACCTAGGGGGGAGGAGATCCCCCCCCCCCCCCCCCCCCCCC
>JAOVVB010155932.1:0-11721 GCA_028570985.1 Heterobranchus longifilis | reverse complement strand
GATATATTCACAATCTCTCCTCTGAACATGTCCAAACCACCTCAATCTGGCCTCTCTGACTTTATCTCCAAAACATCGAACATGGGTTGTCCCTCTAAATCCATTTGTATCCAGCTTGAAATATGATGCCATTGATATGTCAATGCCTTATTACATAAGGGAAGGATTTCATAGGATGCATATTGTTTAACAGTGGGCTTTAAATGAAAAGTCATTGTTAGTCATTTCAAACTAAAACATTAAAGCACTAAAACATAAAGCTTTAGATTTATTCAATGGTTTTTGCTTTGCTTTTGTTGGGATTTATAGAGTATGAAGATGGCAGCTTGACATCATGGGTGAACAGGGAACGTTTCCAGAGTTACCTGCAGATTGATGGCTTCACACTCTATGAGCTGGGGGAGACTGGTATTGTCCTGCATCACAACACACATCATGTTGGTTTCATTATATTATGTGTAGGGGTCTGATGATATACTGGATAGGAACTACTCATATAATCTGAATTAGCTGTACTTTTAACACTCTGGTCTACCAGTGTATGTGTCACAAAAAAAAAATTCCCAATACGAGACACAGAATTTGCTATTAAATATCCCACATTATATTTCTTGCAATATATAATGTGTAGGGGCATAATTTTGTCGTGTGAAACCTTATTAATCCCAGAAATTCCTGAAATAACTGACTGACTAGTAACTGGTACTGTATTTAAACAGGTGATTTTATTTACCAATTCCAATGTCACCTGTCTTGTGTTGAGTATTTTAACTAAAAATAAAGTGCCTATGGAACGCTATTAATTTTGATTAATAATCGGAATTTGCCCTTCTATTTCACAGCCAGTATTCTCAATTGCAAATATTTGCTAATTTTGTATGGAAATTAACATGAGCAATTAATCTAGTAGTTAGATCTTCTGCCAGTGAATGGTCAATTCAAAGTTTGTCTTTTTAGAATCCTCATCTAAATGCAATTCTGTGCGCCTAGGTTTTTATATTTAAATTTCTTCTTTCAAATTACCATTTTATAACCTAAAGTTATTAGACCTTAGAATAAAAATGCAGATTAATATTATTATAATTGACAAGAAATAATTGACATTATTGTCACAAGCTAAATCAGAAAAAAACTGACTTATTTGGATTCGACAAAAATAATCTTTGCCTGTTATTATAGTTTTAAATTTGGGGGTACACGTAAATTTATTTATTTTGTGGTATAGCCTAATAATTAGAGTGGATGTGCACTCTAATATACATTGTGCTTCTGTTTTTCCTGTATGCTGGTTGGGGAAAAAAACATATTCAAGTAACACAGTGTCAAGTCTGTGATTCTAAACATTTTTGGTTACTTTTTAAAAAGCCACACTGAATACAGATTTTAATTGTGGAGGCTATTTACCACTGAATGAGAGTTTTAATGTTATTTACTATATTTACCTAAAAATATAGTTTCCAACACCAACGATGAAAACACTGACAGTATTATGTGGTCATAATTAAGTTTTTTTTATATTATTATTATTATTATTATTATTATTATTATTATTTTAAATACACATCCACTGTATATTGGGCACTACAATGATTTGCTGGAAGCCCCGCCATAAAGATATAACACGAGTGCACATGTGCCTTCTTTCTTAGTACTGACTACTGTAAGACACAAACAGTACAAAAACACATAAATGCAATTAGAACTCTTTTCCCAGATGATGCTCTTCTTTAAATAAATTTCTCTTGTAGTGCTTCAGTAATGAAGCCAAGGTGACCTACATTTTCACTTTTCCTCCTTGACAGGTAAATTGGTAGCAATTGCCATCATTGATGAAAAGGTTTCAACAGAAGAAAGTGTGAGGTATAATTTTTATTTGTTTTTTTAACACAAAAATTTCCACTCTCAAACACTGAAGTGGCTTCTCAATAATAATAATAATAATAATAATAATAGATGTGATTTAAATGTGGTTGCAGAGCCTATATAACGGATACTATAGAATTCCAGAGACATGTGCCTAAAGGCTCTATAGCCCATGGTGGTTGAACGGCAAAAATGTACAAGCTCTGATAGATAAGGGCAAGATTATGGAGTGCTTTAAAAGTGAAGAGGAAAATTGTAACTCTATATTGCATTTGATAGGGAGCAAATAGGAGTTGTTGAAGTGTCTGGGTAATGTAATGCATGATGGGTAGTAGAGTTACAGACAGCAGATTTCTGTATGAGTTGAAGTGTATGGAGGAGCTTTTGTGTTAGACTGGTTAAAAGTGAATAACAGTTATCAATGTGGGAGGTGACCAGTGCATGTTTGAGAGGGGCAGCAGTTTGTGGGGTGAGGAATGGGTGGAGACGAGAAATGTTGTTGGTGTTAAAGGTAACATGATATGCAGACATTGTTAATATGTGACTCGAAGGACAGAGTGCTATCAAAGATGACCCCCAGATCATTACCCCCAAAGAGGACCCCAGATTGTCATAATTAATTAGATATTTTTTTTAGTAAGCAACATTTAGCTTTTCTTGTAGTTTAAAATATGTTTATACAAAAAGCACACATTGAAATACAATTTGCCTTATGAATTCTGTCCATGTCTTTCTCCAGGTTAAAGAGTCTCATACAGAGAGTTTCAACAGAGTACAGGGACAGCTTCAACAGGTAAATAATGAGAGTAAGAAGATCAAAAATAACAATTCAGTCAACAAAATTTTATATGACAGAAAATGTGGTTCTCATCAAAGCATGCTCAAAGTATGAAGAAAAAATAGATGCTAGCAAAAAGTAGATAGAGCATAGACTAGTTTAAATTAGTTAATTAAATTATTTATAAGAGGACAAGGGGGAAGGTGTTCAACTGGCAACCCACCCGTACGAAACAGAAATAAACATGATTAGAAATAATAAACATATTAAACATAATTATAAATAAACACATAAAATAAAATCATTTTTATTATTGTTTTCATGATGATCGACACATTTAATTACAAATTAGGGTCCACAAAAAAAGGAAAGATTTTTAAATATTAGAATTAATTTAAACTATTTATTGTAGAAGGAAGGCAAAAAAAAGATGGAGCCTAGGATGATACATTTTCTACCCTGACCCTGCATTTAAATGAATTTAATTGAATTCATTTTGTATTAATTTCCATCTTGTAATATAAAATGATCCTGTCCTGTCTCGACAGATTTATTTATTTATTTTTTTGTAATAAGCCTTTGTGGATGCCTGATCTGCCCAAGTGCATAGCAGGGCTTTGACTTGCTAATTAGAAAGAAGAGAGTGACTAACGTGCCTGATGCTGAGAAATACATATCAATGTATGGACGCCTGGATGTAACTAAGCAAATGGTTAAGAACCTTCCATTGGACAATTACTGCAGTGGTTAATATGCTAGCAAAAAGTTATTTGACACTTACTGATCCAATAGCTTCTCATTTCTTAAACAACCATGTCAGAAGACATATCCTGTGGTCTTGGCAAAGTCCACATGTTTCAGAAGGGTCAAATTATTGTGTTGCATCAAGAAAAGAAAACAACCAAGAAGATTGCTCAAGCTACTTAAATTGGTTTAAGAGCTATAAAAGATATTAATAAATCTTGGAAGGATAGTGGTGAAAACCTTTTGAGGAAGAAACATGGTGAATGCGTGTGATCAGAGATCAATTAAAGTCTTGTTGAAATCAAATTATGGAAAAAAAAAACAGTAGAACTCACTGGTATGTTTAATAGTGAAAGTCAGAGCATTTTCACAAGCATAATGCTACTTGATAACTCAAGGGGTTGGGACTACACAGCTGTGCAGCCTTAAGAAAATCAAGTATCAGTGAGGCTAATCAGAAGAAAATGCTTCAATTTGCTAGGAAACGTAAGGAATGGACTGTGGTGCATTGGAAAAAGATCATGAGGTCTGATGAGTCCAGATATGCTCTAGACATAATGGCCCCTATCATGCCAAGTGTATAGCTTACAAGCCTGTGGGGGCAGTGTTTTGGTTTTGCTTTGCTCTCAGATCTAGGTTCAGAAATGTTACGTGCCCAAAAAATTAGATCAGTTGACCTGAATATACAGAATGACCAGGTTTTTCCAAACAGTGGACTTTTTCCTTTCAGAGCTTTTCTATGGGAGTTCATAGAGGGGTTAATGAAAATGAAGCCTAAAAGAAACACGTAAGCAGTATTAAGTACCCCCTCTTTTGAAAGTGCCTTGCCAACCATGGTTGGTTGATTGGTTTAGTCGCACTACCAGGGAATTAAATGCTCTAGCTTTTTCATGCTGAGCTAATCAAAATGACCACAAATAATTACAGTTGAAAGTCAAATGACTTTTTGTGCCATTGAGGTGATTGGCTTTACCTGGTTGAGTTTACAAGTCATTTTTAGAACAGGGTGAGCCACATATCTGCTTGTTTTTTATTATTTTCCTTACATGTTGAATGTTAAAATTAGTATATTAAAATGAGTAAATAGAGCTGGATAAAGCAAAAACCATGTCTTTATTTCAGACTGCAAAGCAATAGAATGTGATTATGGAGGTGGTGATTCTTTTCTATACCCACTATATGTGTCTATACATGTATATAGTATCAGTCAAAAGTTTGGACACCCCTTTTTAATCTATATCATATATTTATTATAATTTTTTAACACACACAAAGTATATATAAAATATATGTTAAGTAACACACAGCATTGATTGAACTGATTTGACGCATGGGCAGCACATGAGACGAGGTCAACAAAAAGGAAAGGAAAGGAAAGTTGTGAACATGTGCGCATGTGCAGGTCTGGATGCAATACCCTGCTATGCTCCCAAAGCAACTCTTCCCACTGACTTGTCTAACCGGCCCCTCCCAGCTCTCCTTTGGGTGCGGCCTCAGGCGGGAGTTACATCTGATAAAACGTTGTAAAAGGGTAGTACTGGTACATGTACTGGTAGACCAAGGAAAACATCAAAGTGTCAAGGTAAAAAAAAAAATTAAAGCAATATGGTGTGAAAACAGAAAATGCACAACAAAATAAATGAACAAATGGGCAGAAATGGAGTTAATGTCTGTGGCTGATTAGTGTAGAAATGGGGTTTACATACATTAATAAAAATAAAATAAAATGACCCTTTTTTTCCTGTAAGAAACTAGCCTTGTGTCGGTGCGTTTGTGGTGCCACCGGGCATAAGGGTCAAACCCATTACAGTATATATACAGTGGAACCTCGGATTGCAAGTAACCCGGTTTGCAAGCGTTCCACAAGACGAGCAACAATTTTTTATATATTTTGACTTGAAGAACGAGCAAGTGTTGGTTTACGAGTACTGAGTATTATGTGCATGTCACGTGGTCACAACTAAGCCAATAATTTTTCTCTCTTGCGCGTTGCGGAATTGTGGGTAATAAAAAACCTGCTGGGTCTTAGTGTGCGTCTCTCACTTGTATAGTCAACATCCGTGCGCATGTGTACTGTTTACTACAACACTGTGACCACGTGCGTAAAGCATCCTTTGTTTTGTGTTTGTATGTGTGTCGTTCTCTCACACGTGTGTTTTATTATACCATGTGTGTGCACGCACGTAAAGCAAAACCTCATTAGAGAGGTTAAAGATGCATTTTCTCTCTCTCTCTCTCTCTCTCTGTCAACTTATGTGTGTGATGGTGTGTGTCATTGGACAGCGTGCCCCTTCCCTCCTCCTCTCGCCACACACACACACACACATACACACACACACACACACACACACACACACACACACACAGACAGACTCTAACGGAAACACAACTCTCCTCCACTCGCTTTCACACACACGCGCACACACACTTTCTCTCATTTTTTCTCTAATGGAAACGCTGCTCTATCGCAATTCCTTTTAAAAGTAAAGTTCAGGTTAATTTGTTTTATTTTTACTTTACAGTAAAAATAAACTCACTCGAGTGTCACACTCGAGTGTCATTAACGATGTTCCTTGTTAATTTTTCAGATAAAACAGTCTTTCCGTTAATGTGTGTGTATGTGTGTGTGTGAAAAACTCAAATAAGAGAGGAAGAATGGTTACTGTGTAAGAAGAGAAGAGGGAGAGGGGGGTCTGTATTTTTACAGCCTCTAATGTAGTCATAAAAAGGCACTTATAACAAAGCAGAATTTTGAACTCTGATCCAAAATCCCAAACAACTGAGTGCAATATTAAATATTTTCGACACAGTTTACACAGTCAGCCATAACATTAAGCTCAATATTGTGAAGGGTTCCTTTTGTGCTGTTGGGGCAGCTCTGGCCCCTTGTGGCTTGACTCTGCCAGTGGTATCTGTTATCGCTACATTAGCGGTGGATCATTTAGGTGCTGGGAAATGTTTCGTGAATTTCCCCATGGGGATAAATAAAGTATCTATCTATCTGTCTATCTGTCTGTGAATTATGCATTATCGCATTCCGTAGATGCTTGTTCGAATTGAGTTCTGAGAAATTCGGAGGCCGGATCAACAACCTTGAACTCTTTGCCTGCTAAGACCCATATGCTTTAGGCTGTGATGCACTAGGTGTTCTGATACCTTTCTATTGTGGCCAGCATTAACTTATTTCAGTAAGTTGTGCCACATTGGCTTTCTGTGGGACCAGACCAGACGGACTAGCCTTTGGGTCCCCACAAACATAGATGGGTCTCGGGTACTTATGTTTAATCTTGTAAAAACTTGCAGTGGTTTTAGTGTTGTGGCTGATCGGCATATAATCTTTTAAATCTTCCATGTTGACTTGCTTGCATATTCTTAGCTCGATGGAAAAAATATATTTTGCTCTTCTTTAGGGATTTCCAGTTTGGCCATATGGATGGTAATGACTACATCAACAGCCTCATAATGGGGTATGTACTTCTCTCTTACTTCATTCCTTCATCCATGAGTACCAAGTTTTACTCCGTGACCCAGAAGAAAGAAACTAGGATTTCTCTTGCTGGGACAAGCTGATAGCTGTTTTACCAGTGCTGAAATTAGCAGCCCCCGTTAGCTTATGAATTCCTGAATAAGTGAGTTAATAGGTAAGTAATTGCAAGAGAGTAAATAAGTGTTTGTAAGCACAAATGCACAAATTTTAAATGCATTCTTCATTTCACCCTAATGTGGTAAATTAGGGTGGTTTGTAAAGAATTTACTGATTTTGTAATAGTTGATGTTTATGGCAAAGCAGTTTAGCTTTTATATCAACTTGTTCTTTCTGTCAGGGAATGTTGCCAGGTGTCTGACATCTAAGTATACTGTTTGATTTTTGCCAGGCTCACATTCCTGGCAGTAACATTCCTATTCATTAAAAAGGACACTTTACTTTGTGGGCTTACATATCATTGATTTTTGGGTCAATAGTAAGAGTCTATGTGTTAGTTTTGTGTGTTTTCTATGTTCTTATATATATGATATTGCTTAGTTTTTCGATGCTTAATTTCTTTTCCACTTCCATTTTATCTTTCTGTGACTGTTATTGGTTGCTCTAAAACAACAACAAAAAAAGCTAATTTTCATACTACTTGTGTTTTGTGTTCATCAGTGAGGTGGCTGTGCCATCTATCATTGTTCTCAACACATCTAATGAGCAGTACTTTCTGCCCAGCGAGCCCATGGACAGTGTGGAGCAACTGATCACCTTCATCAGGAGTGTCCTGGATGGCACAGCTCAGGTAATGCATTCTTCTAAACATTGTTTTCACAGGACTACAGGGCTTAGTGCCTACTTGACACATTTATTAATAGTAAGAAAATACAACAAGAGCCTTCCATACATACAGTAGGATCATTCCAATGTCCTTTGACCAATTCTATGGTACTAGTTACCCTTATAATTTGTAGTCACAGATAAAATTTCTGTTTTCATTTATTTTCTGTTTAACCATGTCTTGTTCTCAAAGAAGTGTTATTTTTTCCTGAGTTTAATTGCAATTCTAAAATACATTTTTAAACTATGGGAAACTGGTGATTTTATTTAGGCCAAAGAAAACTCACACATAGTATTTCTAAGAACTACCTCTCAGAGAATGTTCACTGAGAAAACAGGTTTGCTGTATAAAAGCCAACAAAAATAAAGAAAGCTCGATCAAGAAATCTGATACCAAGCCGGCTATACTTTGTGAATTGTTAATATCATGTCAGAACACCTTATCAAATTTCAATTTTAAATATCAATCTTTGCTTTTAATGAGTTAGAAATAATTTAAATAAATGGACAGATTTTTGGAAATTGCTTGAACTGACATTTAATGATGTTGTTTTTTCTTATTTGTCACATACACAGCCACTGCATGACTGGCAGTGAAATGCATAAATGCCTCTAAAAAATAGCATTACACCTACAAATGAGAAATCTATGCTAAAAATAAACTAAAGATGAAATTTGCAATATAAAATTAACTGCAATTTACTCCAGAAAACTTCTGGAATGTCATCAAGAGAAAGATGGTTACAAACCACCAAGAAAAGCTGAGCTGTTTTTTGCAAAAAGAGTGTGTAAAGTTACCCGACAGCAATGTCTAAAACTGGTGGAGAGCGTGCCAAAATGCATAAAAGCTGTAATTGCAAATCCACCAAATACTGATTTCTTAATATTATTTAGCCTTAGCATTAACACAATTTGTTTAATGTTTGACCATTAAAAAGCAAAAGTATTCAACACTTTGTTCAGGCCACTAACTCCATTTTCATTCGTATTTACATGAACAGGCTTATGGAGGCGATGGATTTTTCCAGAGACTCAAGCGTGTGGTCTATGATGCTAGATCCACCATCATGGTGAGTGATGACCTCAATACCCATCACAAGTGTAACCCTTACATAAAAAGCAGGGACAATACATTTCTTTGCCAGCTTCACGTGTTTAAGTTAAATTCAGTTAATACCTAGTTATTGTTGTTATTTAGTAGTTGTGTCTGACTCTTCGTGACCTCATGGACCATAGTACACCAGGTCTTCCTAGATGCTGTCGATGGGGTTTTCTTGTCAAGGATACTAGAGTGGGTTGCCATTTGCTTATCCAGAGGACCATCTATGGGCAATTTGGAAGCACCATTTAGCATAATTTGTATGTCTTTGGACTGTGGGAGGAAACTAGAGAACCAAGAGGAAACCCACCAAGCATGGGTAGAACATGCAAACTGCATGCACACAGACTTGAACAGCAGGAATTGAACCCAGGACCTGGAGGTGCAAGGCAACAGTGCTAAACACTAAGCCACTGTGCCGCCTAATACCTAGTAGCAACCTAAAAGTCATCCAGCTTTATGAAACCACAGTTACACACTTAACTAACCTTCTGTTTCACCCCTTTAAACC
The DNA here is from genome assembly GCA_028570985.1 of Heterobranchus longifilis. Lineage (NCBI taxonomy): Eukaryota > Metazoa > Chordata > Actinopteri > Siluriformes > Clariidae > Heterobranchus > Heterobranchus longifilis. The sequence continues at coordinate 2,417 of JAOVVB010155932.1, read as the reverse complement.
AGCATAGGAAAGTGAGGATAATCTTGATAACATGCGAAAAAGGTCGCCTTATTATCCCAGTAGTAAGGCATGCTAATTACCCACCAGAAAGGTAATCAGAGGAGACTTTTACAATCACCCCTCTGGGAGGGATAATGTGGTTAACCCTGAAGATTATGCACACTGACAGCCAAGTAACACCATCACAGATGTCATGGCATGATGTACCTCTAAATAATTCCTTTAAGACAAGGGTATTTCTTTTACAGTGCCACGTCTCTTGTGTTCAGAAGCCTTTCCTGCACTGGTGGGTTGCAGTAATCAATTGGGAAATCATACAAAAAATCTATACTCACTATCCATCCCGTCACCCTATTGATTAATGTAGCCATACAGAACAATATTGTCTGGGAAATCAGTATGTGATAATGTCTCAAAATAAGTAAAAAGAATTAGAGGGCCACATTACAATTTGTATTTGTGGTTAATGTGTTCTAAACCTACCCTTCTAGGTTGTAGATTACATAAATTGCCTGGCTAAAAAAAGGCCATTTCAGAAGGGTCACATCATTGGACTGCCTCATGCAGTGGAAACAACTAAGAAGATTTTGAATAGTAGATCTGGGTTAAGAACACGTTATCAAATCTGGAAGGATGGTGCTGAACCGTTTGTTGAAGAAATATGGAATCATGAATGGAGATTACTTAAACACCTGAAGTTGCATGGTAAAAGAATCAACAGTGAAACCATTTACAGTGGAACCTTGGATTACAAGCATAATTCGTTCTGGAAGCGGGCTCGTATTCTAAAACACTCGTAAACCAAATTTTATTTTCTAATAAGAAATAATGGAAACTCAAATTATTTGTTCCACAGCCCAAAAAAATAAATACATAAAAATAATTAATACAAAATAGTAGTAAAAATAAAACAAATTAACCTGCACTTTACCTTTAAAAAAGTAAAAATAAATCTAGACAGATATGTGTTTCTGTTTATCTACACTCTGGCTGTATAATTTATTTTAATTAACAATACAGATACAGAATTTTTATATAACATTTTTCCTGATAATGTTTCAATACCGGCCCTTGAGAATCCTAGAAAACTGTAAGCATAAATTTTCCAGCTGATGGTTGACTTTTGAACTAAAAATTATTATTATTATTATTATGAACTTCAATGTTTCCGTTCCATATCCTGCCGTTTACTTTTAAACATTTTCCTTAGAATATCTGTGAATTTTGTTTGGCCACCCATGTAATATGAAAAATAGAGATATTTATTGAAGAAGATGCAAGATACAAGAAACATTGTACATAGAACACTGACATCTTAGTCCCCTTCAAAGATTCTCAAAATCTCAGTTACAGTAGTTTTTAGGATCCCCAGATCAGCTTCTAGTTCTCGCATGGTTAGTTTCCAATCTTTGTTGATTGCAGGCCTTGCACATTCAATATTCTCAAATGTTCTGCTTGTTGCAAGCCTTCCAGAACGTGGATCACTTGCAACAGATTCTCAACCACCTTTGAAGTCTTTGTGCCACACTTTTATATGTGATCCATTGTTTGCATCAAAGGTGGGACAGTGGCTTAGTGCATATCACTGTCGCCTTACACCTCCAGGGTCCCGATTCCATTCCATCCTGAAATGGATTGGCACCCTGGGGAAGACTCCAGGCCCCTGTGACCCTGTATACGGGATAAAGCAGTACAGATGTTGAGTGATTGCATTGTCTCTGAAAAGCTTGGGAATCATCTCAAAATGTTATCCTTTTGATTTGATTTGTTGCTCTACTTGCTCAGTCATTTTGCATGAAATTTCCACAAGGTACACATGCTCACTCAATGTTATCTAGTGCCCCACTGACTAGCCGTTGTTGTTTACGCATGTACATTTTAGTCCACTCTCCTTGTCTGCAGGTTACATTGATCTTATGAAAACTGGTCTCATTATGTTAACAATGGCTGGACTATTTCCCGAACACACCTCGCTAGTTTTTTTATTAGTATGTTTACTATAATGCTATTTTTTTGGTTAGCATGTTTAGTATGTAATGCTGTTTTTTTGGTTAGCATGTTTACTATAATGCTAGGGTTTTTTTTGTTAGAATGTTTACTATAATGCATTTTTTTATTAACCTGTTTAATACTATTTTTTTTTTTTTACTTTACTTTAATGCTGTTTTTTTGGGGGTAAGCATGTTAACCAATAAACTAGCATTATAATAAAGATGTTAACCAATAAACTACCATTATATTAAACATTTTTAAACATGTTTATTATTTTGGGTAGCATGTTTACTATAGTGCTATTTTTTATTTTTTTTTTGTTATCATATTCACTATAATGCTGCTTTTTTAGTTCAAGTTCAAGTAGGCTTTATTGTCACTTCAACCATATACAGTTAGTACACAGTGAAACGAAACAACGTTCC
>JAOVVB010155865.1:0-11722 GCA_028570985.1 Heterobranchus longifilis | reverse complement strand
CGACAAAAAAACAATAACATGGCAGGTGCTTGCTATCCCTTGCTGTTGGCTTGTCAATAATTGTGACAGCCCTGCACAGAAAATACAATTATTTAACTTTTTTCAACTAATTTTCGGTTATTATTTATAAAATAGAAAGAAATATGAGGGGAACAATAATATAGGCCTAATATTATTTCTTTAATATGTAAAGGGTAAAGTATAGGGAGGGAACTTTCTGCATAGGAGTGTGGACTGAACGGCCGTGACGGGCAAAAGCACTGTTGTCTTCTATGTAATCTACAGAGAAGTCTGGAAATCTGAGTCTTGAAAAAGAAAATGTGTAAGAACCCTGCATATCCTACATATCAAAATGTTAATGTTTTTTGTTGAGCTTTGCTCAGTTTTATCATCTGTTACTTTTTTTTGCAGATTCTCAAACCTGCAGACAAGAAGCTGTTCTACGGTGGTGGAGGAGGCATGGGCTCTGGCCGCCCAGTCACTCCCCCAAGGAAAGCTAAGAAATGACACGAGTAGTTTGCCCTCGACCTCCGACCCATCCCTCCTGCCCTCTCTACCTCTCTTCTCCTTTCTTTCACCAAACAGCCAGAAATCAAACCTATACCCAGGGCTTTTTTCCTTTTTTATCTGTACTTCTTAAAACATTTAATGTTACGAATTGTCTGAGTGAGTGCGTGCGTGCGCAGATGACAAAAGGCGTCTCGTCTGCCGGTGAGCATTAAAAATCATGTGTGCACGTGTACATTTTGTGTGAGAGTATTAGAGATTTATACTTTCCCCTCTCTCTTACCACTCCTCCCGTGGAAAGGTTAAAACCACAGTGTCTGTCTGTACAGTAATTTTGACTGAAAAAGCAGGGTTTGGGAGACAGTGGGAGATTGCTGACGTGATGAATTTAGCAGCAAACCCCTGCCAGCAGGTGGCGTGTGTGTACTTGTGGAGGGGGGAAGTATTTTGTTTTCCCTGTCCTCTGTACTGTAAAATCTCAAACACAGGTGTGTGCATGTGTGTGCGTGCGTGCATGCACTGTCTTGCCTGTCTGAGCGTGGCGTCTCGGTATCCTTGAACAGGAAGGAGCATGTCACCTTGTCTCAGAAGAGCAAGCATATGCTTACCCACACACACACACGCATATGACTCTTCAGATTCATATGAGCCAGAGCTGTAAAAACCCCATACAGTTTAGGTTTGTACAGATTTGATTACTTGAAAGAGATTTTTTGTGAATTCGTTTTGTAGTCTTTCATCAAGTTGACCAATAAAGCGAGAATCTGAGCTACAATGTCTGCTAGTCATTTATATTGTAACCCTGTGTCTGCTATGATACAAACAAGCAGATTTGTAATGAATCCCCTGCAAATAGCTGTTTGTATATCTGGTTACCAATCTGGGGTTTTAACAATTTAGAGATTGTTCAAACCCTGCTTGTTATTATGAAATTTTCATTTGAGTTGGTGACACCAATCGGTGGTGATTATTTTGAACTTCTGTGCTGCCGGGATGAAGATGTGTGTGAAGCATCCACGTTTTAGTATTTGTAGCTTCTTTGCAGCAACATCCATATTTGAAGCATTGTCTACTGTCATGGCTATAACTTTGTGTTCTCTCCTTTTCCTCTGGTAGTCCACCACAAGCGCATCGATTTATCTGATATTGAGCTTCAGGTGATTGTTTTTGCATTATGTGACAAAGCTCTCTATCAGTCCTCTGTACTCTGTAAAAATAGTCTCTAAGTGTAGACATTCTCACTGGACATTATTCAATAACTTCCATTTCACCAAAAATACACGTTATTAAATTCCTTCAAAGTCTTAACTGCATGTATGAGTCTGCACCATAGAAATTCTGGACAGTCACATTTGAAAACCTGGAACCAGCAAAATTGTTTTGCGTCTTTGCTTGAAATGTGACTTAAAGAATTACACAATCATCAAAATAGTTTCTGTTGCTCAACTAATCGATTAATAGACTGAACATTTCAGCTCTAGATTATGTCATGGTTATATTGTATATTCTGTCCATATTTATTTATGATTATTACTTAATTCATATTTATTTAATATTGAACACTTTGGTTCTCCATACAATATCTTATCTTCTATAATCTCTAGAGTCTTAGCTTGAACTCAGACATTTTTTTTAATGATAGAAAATCGGTTTTAATTTACTATTTCCCTGACTAAAAGATTTTGGTTAAATAGTACGTTTCAGTATCACCACCCATAAAAAGTCCTTTAAAAGCAACAAAAAGACTCAAAATAAAAAAAACAAACAGATTTTTCAAGTAATTTACTGTTTTTTACTGCTGTGTCATGCACAATTGTCTGAATATGTTCAGCTGTTCTCCACAGGGAGGCGCTGTTGAGCTCCTATGACTTCTCCGGTCAACAATAGTACTACCGTAGAGCTTTGGGTAATAAAAGGCTCATTGCTTTACATTTTCTCAAGGGAAGCTTGGATGTATGCCAACAAAAACAACTATGATGGCTGCAATAGTTGCAACATTGTGTACATAATCATATCTTCATTAAAAAGTTTGTATCAACTTAAATTATCTTTTTTTTATTTTTTTTAATAAGAGTAATAGTCACCTTCTGTGGCTACACAGTGCAGAAAACTGTATCTTTTACGTTCCTCATTCTATATTTATCAAAAAAGGATCCAGTTTCTTAAAGGCATTTCTCGTGCTCTTTTAGCATTCATTCGTCTTCCTGTCATCAACACTCTTCTTAAAGACGCTCCGTCTAAAAGTTTGCCTTCCTTTTACAGGACCAATGAGGTGAGAGGTGAAGGGCACAGCTGAGGGGGAGCTGGCTTTGGGTTTTTTTTTAAAAACCCCGAAACTTTTAAATAGTAATTGATTTTCTCTAATTCCCTGTCCTGTAGTTTAATATGAATAATTCTGTTTCAAAATCTAAAAAGTCCAGCGAAGCCCTACTCCAGAAAAAAATGTCTACATGTTTATGATGCATAAATATTTAGGCTGTAACTGTTCCTCTGATAGAAACCACATTCTTGGAGTAAAACTGCTATCTGCCTCAGCCTTTCTCATTCAGGAGTACAATCCTCTGTACGTTTATAGTGAGACGACTTGAAGACTTAAAGTCACCCTCGGTCGTTACAATTTGTCACTTGCTATGTGGTCTCAGATTCTTACTGCGGCACTTCTAAAGTATTATGTTTCCAAATTTTGTTCAGTGAGTCTCGCGGACTAAAATGTGACCTTGTTTCTGCTGCGTGTAGATTCACTGCTGTTAGAAAAGTGTGAAAATCAAACGTTGGCTCATAGATTACGGGGTGCAATCCATTTTTGTGGCTGCAACATGCCCGTCAGTCATAGCGATCAACCCCAAAATAGTGTCTTGGTTAGATAAGAGTACTGAAAATAGACAAGACATTGAAGATGTAGTATAAGAGTTCATCTTTCAGATGATACCAAATACTGTACATACTAGTTCATACAGCTATACCGGCCAGAAATACTAAGATGTCTAATTTATGACTATTATGAAACTCCAGAAGGATTTTGTTCATGTGCAGACATAAAAAAAAACCTTGGCAAATCTGCTATTTTGGAAACATACTTGGACCGTATTATACATATACTAATTTATGTTTTTACTCATGAAATATAATCCCCTTAAAGAAATAGTTCAGAAGTGTGGTTGTATGAGGTACTTATCCATACTCGGTGTATTGCCTACAGTAGATGGCGGTCGCACGCTACCAGTTTGGAGACGCAGACATATACGCTATATGATACGCTATATTTAGCATGATTTCACCACTTTACCTTGTCATCAGACAGACCTTTCCGACGGGAAACTGAAGCTGCTATATCGCTCTCTTCAAAACCACCAGACTCCTTTTAGTTTTGTTAGTTCTTATTAACGATGTTGAAGAAAAATGACTTTTTGTCACTGGAGTCTCGTGGCTTTAAAGATATATCGGCTTCAGTTCCTCGTCGGAAAGGGCTGTTTGACGGCAAAGTGGTGAAAATATTCTAAATATAACGTACACTTAAGCAGATACTGATTTTGTTTTTACGTGGCTAAAATACATTTTCCGCAGCAGTACATTGCTCAGCTTCCGAGCCTGTCCTCCTGTCTGCTTCTCCAAACTAGGGACGTACATCTACTGTAATACACTGACTACTACGGATAAGTACCTCATACAACCCCACTTCAAAACATCCAAACTATCCCTTTAATAGATGGAAATATGCCAGTAAATTTATTGCAAGGCTGACAGCTTGGCGCTTGTGAGGTGAGAGCTTGATGATTCCATCCGAGGTGAAGAAAGAACACTCAAATGAAAGTATTTTACTTAATATAGGCAAGGATGCAAGCAGAAGTGAAATGATTCATCAAAATAATTACTCGAAAGTACTGAAGTTTTTACTGAAAACTACTTGAGAAGTGAGTAACTTCATGAGTAAAAAAAAAAAGGGGGGTTAAGAATTGAATGCACATTTGTGTCTCGTCAATTTGTGATGACATTTCTCAACATAATCTCCCGATTAGAAATGTAGGCCCTTCCCATGGCTACATCAACATCATAAAAAAATAAAGTGTATGCAAATGCAACTAAGTACAGAAAGTACAGATTTTTCTCCTAAAATACAGTTTGGAGCGAGCCTAAAGTGGCCTTTCGATGAACTGCACTTTTTGACACTTGGCTTCATTTTTCAGCCCCGGAGGTTGCTGCTTGAGTAAATGTAACTTATTATATCAAGGGCGGCCTCCGCTTAGTCCATTAGTCAACTAATCGATCATTTTGGTCTTAGTAGACTAAGATTTCTTTAGTCGCCTAGTCGTTTTTTATGCATTTTCTTGCTGAATGACTTATTTCCAAGAAACTTACGAGCACATCTCTGGTAAACACAAGATTTAAAGTGGTGCTTTTGCATGATTCCTTGTGGATCAGTTTTTTAGATCTGTTGATTAAGTCAACGAATCAATTTGTCGATTAAGAATTTATTTAATCAAGGACACCCCTAATTTTATCTGTAGTTCATACTATAGTAGATCAAACTCTGAAATGTGTGTAGATTCTTGTACAAAAACCGTATTGTGATTCCCTCTGAAATGTACTAATTGATTGACTCGAGGCAGCTGTAAGTCAAATCTGAATTTATCTCAGCCAGTAAAGCTAAAATGATGCTGTGCTTGATTCTGCAGACCTTGAGTTTCCCAATAAAATGTCTGAATTTACAACAACGGCCTTTTAAAAACGAGGACCCATCAGTAGAAGCCACTTTTGATCAACAGGCTCACTTTCCTGCCGGCTCCCCCGGGGCTTATATAGTACAGCCCTAAGTGTGTGGAATGGTGTGAACAACCAGGAACTCTTGGGCCTAATGTACCGCAGGGATACTGATGACACTGTGGAGTCAGAAGTGCCCTCCAACATCCCTTCTTATTTTCCCCCAATAGTTGAAAGTTATAGACTTACGGGCTAAAGGTCCAGCATTCTGAAATAAAAAAGCTGCGAAGCTGTCGTGGTGCCATGCCCAGCAGCACAGTGTCACCTGCTCTATTTATATCTCGTGAGGAATTCTGGATTCAGAGACTCAGCTGCCACTTCTATTATTACTATTAGCTAATGCTGTAACAAGTACCCAGCTAACACTGACACTGTAGCTCCTTTATCCGTTGCCTTATTGCCCAGTACTAATTATGTCCTCACTGTCAATACCACACGTTACTTGATTTTATGTTGTTTGTCAGTGAACTTTCTAGTATCCTAATTTATTTTGCATGTGCATAAAAGCTAAAATTTGTAACAAACCTGCAGATTATGGATGCGTGCTATAGTAAGCGCACTTAAGATGATGCTGCTACAGTCTTAGCTTATTGCTTGCTTGAGTTGATTATGAGTTAATTTTGAGTTACTATCTCAAAAAGATCTCATAATTCGGAGAAAAGATCTTGTAATTCTGAGGTATTTTCTCATAATTCTGAGGTTTTTTCTCATAGTTATGAGATCTTTTCTCATAGGTACAAGATGGATCTCGTCATTACGAGATATTTCTCGTAATTATATCTTTTCTCTGATTATGAGACATTTTCTTGTATTTTCTTATAATTACGTGATAATAACTCATAATTACAAGATAGGTTGTCTAATATTTGTTTTTCTTTTGTGAATGCAATGTGCTTCCATATAAATGAGGGTATAATAAGTAATAATGTGAATGAACCCTCATTTATACAGATCTATCTCATAACTGAGAAAATATCTTGTAATTATGAGAAATCACCGTCATTTATGAGATATTTTCTCGGAATTATGAGATTTTTTTTGTAATTACAAGATAGAAACTGATAATTACAAAATAAGGTGTATCTATTTTTTATTTTTTTTTGTGAATGTAAAGTGCTTCCGTATTAATGCTCCTTCTCATTATTATTCCCCCACAAATGGATGATATTGATCATCTGGGCAGCATACAGTGTGTGACCCACAGAAGGTGCTGCTAATGACAATAACCTTCTGTAGGAAATATGCCAGTCTTTCCTGGCCCCCACGTCTTTAAGTGACAAGTGTCGCCAATGTGTCCCTCTCACTTTGCTTGTGCCGTGCAAGTCAGCAGAGACAGACTTAGTTGCGTAAGATAGGCGTGCGTACAGCTGCACAGTACTTAACACTTACAGAACTGGGAACATGTATTGAGTTCACAAGTTGGAGGAGGGAGGGCTCGACGGGTTAAGGCGGCACATGGTGATCCCTGGCACGAGGGCGTGGCGTGTTAACGGTGGGAGCTTGAGGGGATGGGTGTCCCGACTTGCAGGGGGTTTCGCTGTAGTAGTCCCTGGCTGCACCCACACGCTACTGACACTTCAGCAATAGACTTGAGGCGGAAGATGGAGGGGACGGAGGAGAAACCTTATCCTTCTGGGATATTGAGTTAAATGTCACTGCTCTGCCCTGAGGGAGACACTGACAGGCCGACCCCTATCACAGCCCCCAAATCTCAGAGGTCACAACGGCTGTACAACAGCTGAGGCCGGGAGAACGGCTGGGTGAAACAGAGATGGGAACACTGGCAGAACAGAATGAGAATCAAATGTTTTAGCAACATGTCTGGGAACAAAAAAATAAAGCTAAGTTTAATGCGCTTACAGTTCAGCACCTACTCATTTGGATGGCGTGTAGATATCTTATGAACTGCAGTGTGGATTGTAGGTCGACACGAGTTCATCATCACACTAATCATTCTCATTAGAGCTGCAAAGATTAATCGATTACTTGTAGATTATTAAATTAATCGGCAACTATTTTGATAATCGGTTTGAGTCATTTTTTAAGAAAAAAAAGAGTTGTGGACAAAACAAGACACTTGAGGATTCATTTCTCACCATTTTCTGACATTTTATAGACCAATCAACTAATTGATTAATCAAGAAAATAAACAAGAGTAATCGACAATGAAAATAATCGTTAGCTGCAGCCCTAATTCTCATACCATTTGTAATTCCAGTGAAATAAAAGAAAAATGATTATATACATGTACCTTAAATACTATTGAATACTTACTTGAATCCTAATTTAAAAAATGTGTCATCTAAATATATTTGCAGCATAAATGTTTATGATTAGATGCATGCATACACTATACAGCTTTGTACACAGCTTAAAAAAGACGGGATGATTAGTCTTTTACTGAGGGTAATTCTGCTAGCATTTAAAATATGCATCCAACTAAATGCTACATCATGGATAATTTTCTGTACATTTTGGGAAAGGAATTGCCCCTCAGCAGCAGGCCAGAGGGCTGGGTCAGTTGGTCAGTCACCAGCAGCTGATTGGGAACTTTAAAGCTGCCACAAAAACAACCTCCTATTTTAGAAATTCTCAGTGGAGGAGCAGCAGCAGAAGCTCATGTTTGTGTTAGGCTACTAATAATAAATGTATATACTGTAAATGTCCTCATACAGGCAGCAGTAAGTTCCTCCACAAGTACTGCAAATATCTCAAGAAATGTTTCTATACATTTACTATATATATATATATATTTATATATATAATTTATTTAAATTCCACTCACAAACACAACTGTGCAGTATCAACATATAGAAATGAAAATGATGAGTCATAAGAGTAGTGTAAAGTAACACAATGAGCTGTACTCAAAAATGTAATTTTTTTTCTTTTTTCTTTAATTTTCTTTTTTTTTTAATATGCATATATGCAAGGCAAGGTAAGTTTATTCATACAGTACATTTCAGCAACAAGGCAATCCAAAGACATACTTTACATAAAATGCAGCGGCAAACAGAAAAGTCTTCCACTTTTGAGCTGTAGTTTGAGTTGCAGCGGACCTGCAGTTTTCTGGGAGTTTGTTTCAGATATGTGAAGCATAAAAACTGAATGCTGCTTTGCTGTTTTTAGTTCTGACTGGGGACAGAAAGCAGATCAGTCCCCAGATGACCTCAGAGGTCTGGATAGTTCATAATGTAGCACAGATAGATATACTGTGTGTTTCTAAACTTTTCTTTGGCTTTATTTCCACACAGATTAGTGACAGTCTCACTTACAGGGTCCTTAGAGAGGCCGCACTTCAGCTGGACAACCTGAGCTGAATCCTCCATTACTGGAAGAGCCCACCCTGCTGGAGTGTCCTTGAGCAAGTCAGTGAATCTGTTTCATGGCTGTCACTTTTTATTTTTATTCATCTTTTACTTTCAGTTTTTCTCTCACTATACATACAATGTCAAAAACCACACATTAGGGCGATATGGCCAAAATCTATCCTAATATAGGCCATTTCATATCTCAATAACAATATATGTCGATATACGATATAGCATGTTTTCTGGTAATTCAATACATAAATAGTCTATGAAATAACCACATGGTAGTTTCGCATAGCCAGACCTATCTCCACAGCGATGTGTCAGCGCAGGAGTAAGGTCTGGATCCAGTGCGTTTTCACTCTTGGATAGGGAAAAAACTTGTTTGCATTTCTTTAAGCCAATCACAGTCATCTTGGGCGGCGCTACGCCCAGATACAGCGACGGTGCTTCTGCGAAATAGTGTCGGGAGGGAACTTACTTTGGTGGAAAATTTGCACGAAAATGTTCTTTGTAGATTTTTACAATCATTCACCTAAAAAGAACAGGCCTGCCTTATTGCACAATCCAAATCTTCACCATTTTCAGCGTGTAGGTTGATAGCTCGGAGGTTGTTGCGAAGGGACTTTGAGAACAGGAACATGAAGGGGAGAGACTTCCTGTGCGCACAGGAAGTAAGGCTTTATCCAGGCACTGTTCACCAAGTAAGCCAGACAAACCACATGGTAAAGCCTGTTTTTGTATACTCCATACTCTGTTAGCAAACAGCGGCTCTATGGTTCGCTCCGGCTTCGCTCTCATGTGCAAGGATTAGTTTGGCTGCTGGTTTTTTGATATTGTGATAGAAAAGATATAGAAAAAATTATATGATAGACATTTTTATATCATTTGGATGATATATACATTAATCCGTAAAAATGACATTCCTTTGCAAAGTTTTTTCCATAGCCCTAATAGAAAAACTTCAATGAAAAGCATTTTAAATCTGTTGAAAATAGTCGAAAGATAAACTATCCATTGGAATAATGTTGAATTTAAAATTGTTGTAGAATTAGAGGGACATTTTCTTCATCAGTTTTATTAGTGAGGAGTCCCGTTGTGGTCGTTCACACCCGTGAGCTGCTGAGGTCGTGTGAATTGTTTCGGTCACAATGCAGTTGTGAAAAGTTGTTAGGAAGTATAAATAATTAATTAATTACAAAGCTGGATCATAGAAGAGTGAAATTAGCAGCAATTTTCAGCTATAAAAGATAAAAGAAGATTGAAGTTTGATGTTGAGCACTGATAGAAATAAGGATAGTTATTTTGAACTTCTCAGACATTTGAGGACCCGTCATATTATTATGATGCCCAAACACATTTTTTAAATATTTATATTATGAGCAAAAACAGGACATTAAGTCACAAAAGTCACACTATTCTTCTTCTTCTTCTTCTTCTTCTTCTTCTTCTTCTTCTCATCACACATTATCTAAATGGTCTCTCTGACAAGCACAATTTCTTTTTCCCTCGGGCACAATTTGCTTGATGCCTGATGGCCACACTTTAAGTGACAGTGGCATTCAAATGAAATATGGCACCGTAAAATCAGTCACCAACATACAGTATAACACAATTGATGATCCAGATGGCTGACACTGACAGCTGTTTACATTTTTCTGGGCCAAAAATATATGCAACTTACAGTAACTACTACCAATAAGTGCCTGTAAAGCCTAGGTAAATCCTATTTCACACTGAAAACAAATTGATCTTTGATTCTGACCGGCACTGACTCTGCACAACAACTTAACGTAGGAATAAATAGATTGCAGCAAAAATGTGCCCTGTAGCTGTCAAAGGTGGTGAGTAGTGACCACTGCTGTTCTTACAGGGACACCTGTCAGTTTATTGATTAGCAACAGCAACTAGAAATACTGTCTGCACCACCCACCGCCTGCTGACTGCTGTTTACTGCTGTTAAAACAAATAGTAAATCAAAAGAGTTTGTGCTCAACGTTATGATTATACTGAGTTTTCACTTCGTGAAGTGTTACTGACGTATTATTGAAGTATTCACTTCCTACTCCTTTTCACACATGAAATACTTAATTGTGTTTTTTTTTAATTATTATTATAACACAAGTGATGCATACACATGTAAAAGAACATAACAATACCACCAGATAAAATAAACCCACAAATTAGAAGAAAAGAGAGAATAAAATAATAGTAATAATACAAATAGCAATAATAGCAAAATAAAAGAAAGAAGACGCTTCCTATTGTAGCGTTGTAACTGTACGTTCAATCAACGTCAATCTTAATTATGTTGTTTATTGAAAATGTGCTGTATTTGTTTGCTGGGTATTCTCGTTTTGTTTTCTTTACTTTATATTTATTTTATTAACACGAAACTACATATCCAGGTAAACAAAAGACAGCAAATAATAAGTGATCAAATCCATACGAATAAAAACCGAGACTGACTCTAGCTAATGAACCCAGGTAACATGTTATTTTCTCTCTTAAATCATGCACTTCATATTTGCCAATAACAAATTCAATGCTGTGAATCCACCACAAGAGGCCATTGTACCTCACTGAATAGCAATTTGTGGCCCGATCATCTGTCGTGCATCCACATAAGCCGCGCCATATCTCCCCGCTGCCTTCCCTTCCTCATAAAAAAAGAGGAATAAAACTTGATCCTCCTCTATCTGCAGCCAGGGCTTTTCCTCTGCGGTGCGATAGTGTGTCACGCTGGCTGTCCTCCTGGCATTCCTGCCCCCCCCCCCTCCCCAGCGATCATTCCTCTACTACACACTCACTTTTCCTTTATCGTTCCAATGTCTTACTTAACTATTATCAGGTCTGGTTTCTCTGTTATTATGAGGGGCTCTGCAGAACTTTAGATACATGTGTTTGATGACAGTAGGTGATGTTGCACAAAGTTCTTGTTTGAACTTCCCGAGTCAATGTGCCGACATGTCTAACTCACATTCTCCATGTAAAAATGCCAGCTAATTCTTGTACTAAAGTATTCGTCCAGCATCTCCCTTCTTCAGTCTCTCACTAGTTCTCTTCTCGTTCTCGGGCTCCGCCACCTTCCTCAGCAGAAACCAGTTGAGCCGTCACTCAATGTGCCCCCCCCCCCCCCTCCCCCC
>JAOVVB010155846.1:0-11723 GCA_028570985.1 Heterobranchus longifilis | reverse complement strand
TCTGAATCTTGTTTTATTTTAGAGCTACATCGCCTCCTTTCATAGTTTGGTCGAAGTTTTGTGCGCCGGCCGCGTCGTGCTGGCCGGACCTCATTTGCATAAAGTTGAAGTCGAGTCAATGCAAACAATTTATCCAAATGGCTGTTTCATTTACCAGACTAAATTAATTCATCAAAATTAAGTTTATAAATGTGTCTTTGACTGACATAAATCGTTGTATAGACTGCAAAAATGAATTATTGTGAATATCAGTTACGTGTGGGAAATGCTGTTTTTCTCTGCGCTGTGTTTTCCTGGAAGCATTTTCTGAGCTGGCCTTGACACAATAGGACTGTTTACTGTAAACAGCAGTGACCAGCGCCCTTGGGCACAGGGGAAATACACATACACACATAAAATCCTTTAAAAGCAATCTATTCCCTTTAACCCTCCTGTTACCCTCGGGGTCAATCTGACCCTATTCAATGTTTATCTCCAAATAAGTGCTTGTCTTCTTTTTTTCCTTCATATTTAATGTTTTTTTTTTCCCTTATTTAATGGGTACAACTGGGTAAACATAAAAATAACATTTTCAGTGACCTGTTTGCATTTTGTACACATCAGTGTTTTATTTGACTCCAGGCTGTTTTAGCTGTATAAAATACAAAATATGAATATTGTACATGCATTCGTTTAGGTTGTTTTGGCTGATATAGTCACTATCAGTTTTATAATCTTTAGGGCCCTAAGCTGCCATAAGTGCTGTAGTAGTGCGAGAACCCCTGACATTTCTCACGCTGTGGAGGGGAAATATGGTTCCTGTGAGGATATTGTTACAACATGAGAGAGGGGGAGACTGAGGATAACATTGAGGAGGTCCCTGATTATGAGGCGACCTCCTCTGATGAGAATGAGACTCTTTGGAGATGTATCTCATCCACCTGCTGTTCTCTCGCAGCCTCCAAGAGTGGACACGTCTTCCCAAAAATGGAAAGTTATCATGGCCCCTCTGTCCACTTGAACTGTATGGGGACAGCTGGAAAGTCTTGGATGTGACTGATTTGCAATCCTACATTGGGCTGCTCATTTTGGCAAGAGTCGTGTCCAAGTGAAAAAGTGAAGCAACAGCCGCTATGTCTGAAGACAATGCATTCCACACAAACTCGCAGCGATACGCAGCAGTCTGGCACAGGTGGGTCCAGCGATTTCCCTTTCCTTCACATGACTGTAGATGGATGAGTGGTTGCATTTCATAGGTGCTGTCCCTAGACAATACATACCAAACAAACAGGAGAAACACAGTATCAAAATATGGGTAGTATGCGCTGCACAGTCCAGTGCTTTTCACACTGCCTCTGGAGCAGGGCCAGCAAGCCCTAGGCTAAAGTCAGGGTTAGCTTACTTTGGAATATCCCAGGATTGTGCAAGTGTGAAAGTGTGAAAGGCCAATATCCCTGGAATATGCAGGTATATCTTGGGAAACCTCCTGGCGAAGGACCTGGAGAGAATCAGGGCATGAGGGCAGTACGAGACATTACAGAAGGAATGAATGGTCATAAGATGATATGTGATCATGTGTTCTGGTGAAAAGGAAGTTTACCATGTGCTTTATTGCCTTTATGAGACAGACCAGCTGCAGAATGACAGGAAACAGGGGAGAGACGCAGCAAAGGGCTGCAGAACGGACTCGAACCTGCAAGAACCCAGCCCACATGGGGTGCATGAGGTCGCCCCCATCATTTTCACTTTTCTGAATGTTCGCTATCACGTTTTGACCGTGTATGTTTTTCCAGCAAGACAACAGCACATTGGCACAAGGAGACGAGTCAGAGAGAAGCGTCTGTGTTTGTAGCTGCAGGCGTTTCTGGATCAGAGTCGCAGCTCGCAGCTGTGTCGTCGTTGATAGTCCGTTTCTGAAACCTACCTGAGCACAACAGATGTCTGCGTCTGCGGTGACAGAAATAAACTCAAAAGCAGCCATGATTCCTCCTTCTGTTGTTTATAATGGTTTTCAACACATCAGATGGTCTGACACATAACTTCTGCAGGCAGTCGGACTTCCGCTCTCGGGGCGGTGTGCACACAAATACACATTATGCAAATGCAAGTGCAAGACCACAGTTGTGCTCTTGTGACTCAAGTCCCAAATCTGACAGCTTGGCTGCAGAGAGGAAAGGGACATGTCTGGACTTGCCAAAACTGAATTGCTGTTCAGTCACCCTGGAAAACTTGTCACAACGTGTTGAGTCACAGTGCATCTTAATTAGCCTGAAAATGGCTAAATCTGAATCCTGGAATAAATAGACAGTGAACGCTAGATGATGAATGTGATGACGTTTTCATATAGTTGGGACTGATTACACCAAAATTTAAGAGGTGTCCAGTAATTTAAACATCCCCGCCTGTTGCTTGTTCAGCATTGACCTAAGCTGTAATAATATTTTATATTTAATAAGAGGATGCTTTTCTCTTACTATCCCTCTCTATGCAGCAGAATAGAAAGTCAACCTGTAAGTTGAAAGCTTTACTGTAGCATTGACCTAAAGATACTGTAAGAAATACAATACAAATACAAATGTGTATCTGCAAATTATGTGATTTTCTGCCACTGCCAACATTTCTAAAATACCTCTAATTAGCTCTGAGGAACTGTGTTCAAAATGTGAAATATGTAAATCAAATCAAATTGTATTTACGGTACAAATTCACCAAGTGAGTTACCTCACAGTGTGTTGGGCCCAGGGAATGTTAGGTCTAGACCTGCTCTGTATGAAAAGTGTCTTGAGATAACTTCTGTTATATATATATATAAAACTGACATTTATTTATATAGGCGTCACAGGGCCACACAGTGTCACAGAAGCTAAGCACCCGACACAGCTCAGTGGTTCTGCAGAGATAAGACAAGCGCATGATCCTTTTTTTTTTAATGTGTGAAAAAGTGGAGGGGGCAAAGAGGCCGACAGTGACTGAGTGCATGAATTAACAAGTTCATGAATTAAAGTTAATTAAAGGATATGTGACAGACAGCTACTAAGTTTGGTAATTGTCATTGCTTAAGCCTGGAATACAAGTTTTATATAGGATATTATGGTCGCTATATTAAAAGAATACAGTGCTATAAAAACCGCATGACTCATGTCGAGAGACTGTCCTAGATTTAGGACAAACGTCTGCTATAACTGTGCAAGAATTCAGCTTGACAAGCTGCTATTTTTACTTGCACTCTGCAGGAATGAGAGCAGGGATGTGACCTGTCCTGAAGATGTTCTCCTTTTAACTTGAGAGATGGCACACGTGGCTAACATCAGATATGTGCACTTGAGCATCCATGCATACATTGTTATGCTCTGTATAGTATTAATCAATGCTGTCCACCTATTGGCATCATGCTTTTAAGCAGAAGATATTGCATAGCATTCATTTGTTTTTTCTCTGTGAAGATGAATCTAATCTGTCATTATTACACTCACTTTATTCATTATTATACAAATCCCATTTCATAATCACTTTGCAGCATATCAGCTAATTCTACACAGAGCTATACTTCTGCAGGTCTTCTATCAGCATCCAGAAATGAGCACATAGAGGGAAATCTGAAAACCTGCATTGCACAAAATTAGGTAACATCAAAGAAGATGTTCACACGTGCACACACACACACACACACACACACACACAACTTCCATGATCTAGATTTTTACTTCTTAATCCACCAGCCTCAACAGGCATCTCAGATCTAGCGGATGTTGCTTGTACTTTTGGATTCATGAGGCGTACTTGTGTGTATCTGCAGACATTAGAGTGCTGTTGCTGTTTTTAGCCTCTTTCCTCCAGGAGCCGGCCTTGCTGCATGGCTGAATAGAACATGCACTGCTTCCTCCTGACTACATGGATTTGTCAGGGATTTTTATAAATAGCTCAGCGGCAGCACGTGTCTGCACCACACTGCAGACGAAGAATACAGCTCACAACAGTCGGAGAGATACAGATTTGTCGAGACGAGGAGAGGGATTAAGAGGAGGAGGGAGGAGGTCTGCTATCATGTTGTTGACAGTTTGGCACATGCCAAACAGACTTATCAATGTCCACGTCTCTCCTCGTCAGCTTCACTTGGTGACCTTTGTCTGCTGAAAAAAAAGCGCATGCTGACACACATACAGACTCCACCATGATCAATTGTTGAAGGCTGGTTTCCACTTTCAGTATTAATGTATTAAAGCTGCTGATAATGTGCCAATATTTCATATTTGAATTCTCATGTCTTCATAGGAATTCAGGGCCAGATGTGTTTACATGAAATTCAAAGCACTAATTGCAGTGTGACCGTGTGTTGATACAATCAGCATGAAATAACCGCTAATTTTTTTTTTAGCTTTTTGTCGCTCTATCTAATTATCTAATCCATGAATGGCGGTTGCTTACACAATGGCACAGTTTGAAGGAAGAGGAGCTTAAAAAATCATCACTCAGTAATCAGGAGTCTGACTGAAATAAAACCATCAACAAGGGCAAAGCAAGACCAGAAACTCAGTGATTTAGATAAGACATCAAAAGGCATTAAGAGAAAACGTCTAAGACAATATAAAAAGAGATACGTAAAATAAGTTTAAAGATTTAAAAAAAAGGCAGAATTGAATAAAACATATCAAACAGATGATTAAATAAATGCTACAGTTTCAGTGCAAGATATGAATAAAAAGTCTTAAATGTAACTAATAAAAGGCAGGAGCAAAAGTGTTGAGCCTTAATTTTAGAAGCATCTGTCAACAAACTAACAAACAAGTAAATATCATCAAAATGATGAAAATAGAAACACTGATGGAGTTATAAAATAATGAGATGTCAGCACATCCTATAATGTACAATACTGGTGAGTTGGTCCAAACTAAGATATGTTTGCATCTACCAGCCAGATAGTCATGCATTAACTTTGTACATGAGCGGACTAATGACCAGAATGCCATGAAATTTGCGGAGAAAAACCCTGTTCTCCAGATAATGTCTCCAATTAGTTTTATTGATCCGCTGACCTTTTCTCGAGCACCAACATTTCACTCGCACGCGGTATGTTGCACGACGTTATGGGTGCCGTGTCAGATCCATGCCCTTCAGATGAAGAACACATTAGAATTGTGTGATTTTATGACCTTTTGTGTGCATTTCATCCTGAACATAACATTTGTGTGACTTTAAGAACCGGGATGTGTATTAGTGTAAGTGTTGGCATTACTGCCGTCATTGTGTGAGAAAGTAATCCTAACAACACAACTCTTTTATAACCTTCCACGAGTCTATAAAGAAATCTGATGTAAAACTTGACCCTCACTGCGCAGTGAACTTTAAATTTATAGTCTATACATAATCTGCTGCACGTGACATATCTCTGAAAATAACGACACACTAACAAATGAAGTGCGCCTTGAGATGATGACTCACATAGATGATACGCAGCCTACCCTTCCAGTCCAGTGCATCTGTTATATATATAACATCTGATATGAGGTAGGTGTTTCCGGTGCAGACAGCTTCGTATCTAAAGTGCTTCTGAAACCAGCTGCAAAAACTTCATCAGATTTATTCTTGGTTAGAAAAACTTCTGAGAGAGCATGAAAACCAATAAAGGCAATATCAGAAACCTGATATATTAGTCCAACTAAAACACAAATGTGCACACTTTCTCTAATGCACACGCTTTCTCTCATGCACACGCACGCATGCACACACACACACACACACACACACACACACACACCGCAACATTCATATATTTTATATGGTTTCCTGTGATGCATGAGCATTTTTATCCATGTTATCACTTATTTTATGAAATAATTCCTCTCTTTTATGACATTTCTTTTAATTTATCCATATTTATGTGTTCATATATCTGTCTTAATTTTATTATCCCACTTTTTATCTATTTTTTTTTGTTTATCTATTTATTTTTTGTTTATCTATTTATTTTTTTTGTTTATCTATTTACTTTTTTGTTTATCTATTTTTTTGTTTTGTTTATCTCTTTACTTTTTTGTTTATCTATTTACTTTTTTGTTTATATATTTATTTTTTTGTTTATCTATTTATTTTACACTGTATTTATGACAAGGGAAGCGCTACTTCTTCAGCGAGGGAGGAGTACTTTGGCTTTTATTATTCTAATAATCGTATTTATTTATCGCATGTTTTTAGAGTTTTACAGTGGCTGTTTTTAAACCTTTTATCAGTGTGAATCCCTTCTCTCTGCTGTTCCCTAGCTGGAGCATTTCAATCATTGTTAATAAATTCAAGGTTTTATCAACCGCATTTGTTTTTTTTAGGAGGTCCTCTTGTGATTGTGCTGCTGCGACATTTAATAAAAATGTACCTGTAATGTAAAAAAAAAAAGGAACTGAAAACACCTCAAAACAAGCTGTCAGGTAGATCGAGGACACAAAGTGAAATTTTAAAGAGCCTTGGCATTCATGCGGTGGATGAAGTCCATTAATTCCAGCAAATGGCTTTCGGGTTGCTAATGAACAGTACATTTAATATAATGTTCCCATTCAAGCTCCAAGCCTCAAATCACTTCACTGCTGCAGCTCTACTGTACTGCACCACCCGAGAGACACAGAGGAATACTTCAGGTGAAGGGACAAATATAATTAGATTACTCCGGAGACTTGTACATAACACAGCTGTCACGAGGCTAAACATAAATATGTGTTTCTTATATTAGAATGAAGCATGTGTGAGTCTTGAGGACAAAAACAACGAAAACAACGATCATTGAGCCCTGCAGTCCAGGAGATAAATATTGTGCTCATCACTGTGTTCTATATAAAAAAGTAGCAACAAAAAGAGAACTATATCATGTTTATTTATAAAGATCTCCTGCAAAAGCTGCATCAGTATCTCTTCTCACCAGAGCAGATCTCAGGTCTGTTTGAGTGAAATACTGAACATGAGAAAAACGTGAATGTCTCATCCCACTGGCTGATTTTAAACGTTTAATTTCAAATCTGTTCAGGTGGATTGTCACGGATGCTGTATGTGCTTTTGTTATGTCTGCCATATGTTCTTTGTATGTCATGTTCTCTTGTTTATCTGGTTGTTTGTTGTATGTATTTGTCTTTGTTTTGTCTAAAAGAATACTTTTGGGAAACATTTTGGGGAAAATATTTATTTGCTTTCTGGAGGAGAGTTAAATGAGAAAATCGATACTCTTGTAAATGTGTAGCTGTTAACAAATTATACAGGTCAAGAATACAGTCTGACACACAACCTGTGAATGGAAAATGTATTGTTTTTGTATGGATTTAACAAACAAGATATAACGTGTTATTTAATGAGCGTTGGAGGTGCTGGTAGATGTTGTTAGCTTGTGACAGAGCCAGGCTAACAGTTTCCCTTTATTTACAGTCTTTGTGCTAAGCTAAGCTAACTGGCTATAGCCTTATATTTAATGGAGTTGTGAGATTTCCCCAAAACTATGCCAAAAAACAAAATGTAATCTTGAGGAATTTTTGACGTTTGGAAGACAAAATGTTTTATTTTTTTAATTTGCACTTTCACAGTCAGTCAGATACATTCTGGTTTATTGTAAAAGGATATGAGAAATCAGAAGCAATTATTTTATACAGTCCTCGATTTTCTCTTAGAATTAAGTTTGGATCTTGGATGATTTTAGCTGAAAGTATGGAGACTGTATCTCCAAAGGTTTTCATTAATGTTTCCTGTGAAACAGATCTACTTTTACACAAATGTTTGGCCTTTGATGGAGCATCTTTACGACCGCGCCCATCTGGAGTGACATGTGTCCCAGAGGGACAGCACTGACAAACACTACATGACAGCAGCAGTATGCAAATACGATGGGACAGATCGTGATGAGAGACAGGGACACGGATCTGTCCAATGAAATGACCATAATTAAGGGCCATCTTCATGACTATTGCTATAGCCAACAATTAAATAAACCAGTACATTTCTTTAAATTATGTATTCTGTTTATTGGCGGGCAGTGTCCTATAGCACAATGTTTGATTAATAAAAGTTTCTACGACATCTATAGAAACAAAGCAGAGAGCTATATTGTGAGTTAATGCAAGGTGGATCATGTTAGTGAGATTATCAGTGATCATATTTGGCCTACAGAGGAGGTTTTTTTAAACTCTGCAAACTACACTCAAACAAGAAACCGTATCATGATGTGACTTTGAGTATCATGATGTTTGAAGCTCCCTCCTGAATGAGGAATCAGATTTTTGCATAATGGAGTTGCACCTGTTGTTACATCCAGTCCTGTCCTGTCAGTTGGCTTTATCTCTCTGCATCTTATTTCTGACAGTCAGTTTACTCATCAGGTCTCCCAACAACATTTAGGAACTTATAGTCTAAATATCTAAAGGAGCAGCCCAACTGCATGAAGCTAAAACATACGATTAGCCACCTCAGCAATACTTAAAATATGACGGCAGTTTTCTTGATGGTGTTGAGTTTATACAGTTAAAGTGCATTTTAAAGTTCTACCCTGTGATTCATCACTTTAATGTTTAATTATCCAGGGAAACTGACTGAACATAGTTGTTATTTTTGAGTTGTGCTTTGGGTTCATATTCTTGCTGATGGTCCCAGATGTGTTTGTGTTTCCACATCTGTATTTTTTCTTGGTGTTTTCTACCTTCCTGCTTCTCAGTGCAATGCAATAAAAAGACAAATGTTTGCAGCGACAAACATATCCATGCACCCACATGTGACTCTGCATACACTTTGTCACAAGGTTTTAGCTGCAGCCTGTGTGGAGGTACACAGTGAGAAGAAAAAATAACGATTGTGTGTGTTTTTGTTTTTAGCAGAATCAGAACCATGAAGACCAGACTAGGCTGCCTGTCCAACAAATCTGACTCCTACAGCGACTTCTCCGAGTTCCTGCCTCCTGCCCACGAAACCACTGCCAGGTGTCTGAAGTAAGTCTGCCAGAAACCCTGTGCCGACTTCCCTGGGACTACTTTTTAACAAATTAAAACCCAAACTTGTGTGTTAAATAACTCTCTAGACGGCACACTTGGCTTTCAAATTTTTAATGTTATGAAATCAATTTTCAGTATTGCCATTTAACGTTCTGTTGTTCAGTATACCACAGATTTGCACGGTATAGTTTTACTCTGTTGTTTTTTACTGAACAGTTAACCACGTCACTGCACATGTATTCCAGTAGAGAAACATTTCTCTCATTGGGATTAAATTGGTTTAAATTTAAGCTGCTCTGCCATAATCAATATGATACATTAAGCACAAACATTTGTGCAAATGAAGTCAGTCATCAGGCATATTAATGCCTTAATGTGCAAATATTATCATACTATGCATAACATATGGGTGGTAAATGAAAGCCTCATGACGTTTAAAATACATCCAAGAAAATGTGTTTTTGCTCCCTCAGTCCATTTCTCTGCATTCTCCCTCCAAACAGTGTATCCATAATAATAATTTAACTTTCTTACTAGGGATGAGCCAGTAGATTATTATCTGTATCTGTTCAACCAACTACATTATCTCTATTCATACTCAGAACGGGCGGAGATTAACCCAGAAAGTGGGTGTGGCCTGTCCGCAAGTTGATATTTTAAGCCTGAAATTGGACATGTCCATTGCACATCTGTAAACTCTGCACTTTATAAACTTTGCACATCTGTAAACTCTGCACTTTATAAACTTTGCACACCAGAGTTCTCAGCTCACAGCACGATGCATTACATTAATGCAATCTTATTTTTTATTTTTATTTTTGTGGGTTTAATAATTCATATACCATCTATACTGTGAACTGTAACGGGGGGTGCTAGGACCCAAGAGCAGCACTCGGGACA
Organism: Heterobranchus longifilis; assembly: GCA_028570985.1. Lineage (NCBI taxonomy): Eukaryota > Metazoa > Chordata > Actinopteri > Siluriformes > Clariidae > Heterobranchus > Heterobranchus longifilis. Next base: position 1,893 of record JAOVVB010155846.1, on the reverse strand, counting down.
ATTGACAGAAATATTTATTCTGGTACCCGTGAGACAGGCCGAACACAGACAGATAATGACACAGCTTGAAGCAGGCAGACAGGCAGGAGTCCATGTGCGAGTCTGTTGGCTCGCTGCGGTGAGACGGGAGAACCGTCGTGAAACGAGCGGAGGAACAGAAGGCACAACTCACTCGGTGAAGAGCCGGGGAAACGCTGAGCAGCCACGGGCAGAGGCAGACGAGAACCCAGAAGGGACGAGGCAGGAATCGAAGTCGGGGACAGAAGGCTGGAGCGTTGGTCAGGCAGGCGGCAGAAGAGACAAGACGGAGACAGGCAGGGTCGATACCGGGTGAGTAGTCCGTGGGAGAGTTCGGGATAGCTGTGCATAATGCAGGGAGACAATCTGGCAGTGAATGAATGAGTTGGCAGGGCTTAAATACAAAGGGGGAAGTCCAAGTGGCGGGAAACCGGCTGATGAGGTGGGAGTGAGACCGGGGCGTGGAGTGGAAAGTTACTGGGGAAGGTGAATGCAGAGCAGGTTGTTACAAATACAGCATGATGTTCATTTAGTAAATTATGGTCACATTAAGAAGCAGGGGATGCTTTGGGGCGTGGCTAACTTGTGATAGACAGGTCGCCGTGCTAGCGACAGGATGGTCTTAGCAATGCTAACCAACACTGTGTACATTTAAATAGACGTGAACTTGTTTTTGGGTGTTGTCTATGTTTTCATTTTAGGACTTGAAATCTTCCACAGTGTGTTTTCACTTCATGAAAGTTAATTCTAACATTTTGGTCTCCTAATAATGTTTTGTTCAGCGTTCGGTTGCACCTTGTTAGCCAAGCTAGCTACCGTTAGACTTAGCTGGTAACTTAAGGGATAACTCACTGCAGTGAATGGCGCGATTGTCTGGAGCTCACCCGGCGGCAAAAGTCTGCCAGATGACTCGCATCAACCAGTTGAAAATCATTAGTTTCCCTGAGCGCTCCACCCTCTCGTCCAAATATGGTCTGGTTGCTTCTGGTTGCAAAAAAACAAAATGGCGACGGCCAAAATGCCAAATTTTGGCATTTGGATGTGACACAAACTGATCCAACTGAGAGCAGCTGTGAAGGTTTTCGGATTGTCCATCTGTCCGTCCATCTGTCCATCCGTCCATCCCATTCTTGTGAACGTGATATCTCAGAAATGCTGAGTTCTCACGGAACGTCCACTTGGACTCACGGATGAACTGATTAGATTTTGGTGGTCAAAGGTCACATAACACGTTTCTTTTTCGCCATAACTCAAGAAGTTTCACAGAAATGTGTAATAGGATAAAATTATGAAGTGATGCCATTTTATATCCAAAAGCTCAAAGGTCAACTTCACCGTGACATCATAATGTTCTGCAAAAACACTTTTCTGTCCATTATCCGACGCCATCCCTCAGAAGGGGAGACATTTGGTTGGATACTGAATTGGCGACACTAATAGTGTGCTGATCGTTTAGATCTTCTGTGCTGCCGGGTTGAACATGTGTGTGAAACATCCACCTGTAGCCAAATAGTACACTACAAATATTACCTAATATTATATTATAATACCTTCACTACAAATATTATAGAAGTCCGGACAAACATGGATGAAAACTGAAACTTGACTGATTGGCATACAGGTGAGGCAGTAATTCTAGTTTATTATTGAACTTCCTTAGTGTGTGTGTGCGTATGCGTATGTGTGTGTTCCCAGTGTAACGTGTGTAGCGAGTGTGTTCAGGTTTTTTGTGCTTTCTTTTAATTGATACCTGACACTGTCTGTCCTCATGGGTGAGGTAAGATTATCACCACTCACCTGGTTGTGTGTGTGTGTGTGTGTGTGTGTGTGTGTGTGTGTGTGTGTGTGTGTGTGTGTGTGTGTGTGTGTGTGTGT
>JAOVVB010155836.1:0-11723 GCA_028570985.1 Heterobranchus longifilis | reverse complement strand
TCACGTGAGAAGTCGGCTCATTTTCTCATTGACTTGTATACAACCCAATGTCTTTTTGGAGCCAGTGGAGTCGCCCCCTGCTGGTCATTAGAAAGAATGCCAGTATAAGGCACTTTCGTATTGGCTTCACTTTTCAGGCCCGGAAGCTCTGTCCATCTTTTTATACAGTCTATGGTTGCAACCAGTATCCCATGGAAAAGCGTATGAATAGCATGCTACTTTTTGCGTGTCACATACCTTCAGGAACCCTTGATGTTACTTTTATGTTCCAAATTATGCCGCTTCACTATGGTTGCAGTTTTCATAGTTAACATTGTGAATTCAAATAAAACTTATGTTTAGGCAAAAAAATGTTTGGTCAAGTTTAGGAAAACATCATGGTTTGGGTTAAAATAAGGATGTTTGTTACACAAATTAACATACGTAAGTCAATCTTGTCAATCTTAACTGTTGATTTCACACAGGACACGAACGGTGGCCTCCTGGGTGAAAGTCTTGTGTTTGAGTTGCCCTGAGCGTCTAATATTGCCCGAGGATGGGGGAAAAGCAAAAAATGTGTTGTGATAACACGAGAAAAGACTTAATAAATTGGCGTGTTATTCATGTCATTTCGTGAGACTTTTTCATGAAACTTTTTAAAAAACAGATAGGCCAAATTTTTAAAATATGATTTTTTAGGCTTTTTGCTTTGAATTGAAAGTACAGCTTAAGATAGACAGGAAACAGGTGAGAGAGAGGAGATAACACGCAGCAGTGGGGAAGAGAACCCGGGCCGATCCAGACTTTTTCGACTGGAGTGGCCCAAGTGGGGCATTGACTTATACAGGGGTGGCATAGTATATTACTGCTACTATTATTATTCTGTGCTCCATGTTAGTATGTCAGTCATGTCATGTTTAGATTATTGCAGTCTACACAGTAATTTGTTATGGTAATGCTACCTCACTACCGGATCTACATAGGTGGTTAGTTTCCACTTCCGCTTTTGTACATGTTGTTGTGTTGTGATCGCTCGCTGGCTCTGGTGTCGACATGAAAAGTTTGTCTGCACTGGAGTTAGAGCGTTCTACAGACTGTACAAATGTTGCCATCTTCAACAGTAAAGAGAGATAAACAGTGTATTCTTTGTTCTGAGTAATTCTTCCTCCCACACGTAAACATCTAAATATCCCGTTAGATGAAGCTAACAATATGACGGCCATTCCCATGCTCAATTATGTCTCGTACATTTTTGCATTTTTGGGTTAATACCATTTGAAGGCCAATTCCTGTTTTCAACCTTTAGTGGAAGTGTTTTTAGCTGTGCACCAACACGAGGAGTGAGTAATGTTATCTTAACACAAAAGCATCATAAAATTGCTCTGTGCATGTCTGAAAGGGGCTTCTGTGATACACGTCGGTCTGAATGTAGTGCCCTTAACAGTGAAATATCATTTTTCAGAGAAACATTGTGACACAGTTGTTGTTTTAGTGGCTTTTATTGCTAATGAGACACAGTTCTAGCTACAACACACTCTCCATCTGTCTTCCTCTTTCTGGCCCTCAGGCTGCTGATATAGTTTTACTCTAAACAGTAACCTTTGACACCGGCACTTTCAGCCCATCCCGGATGTTTTCACCAAAATAATCTCAGTAACACAATCGCCTCTGTTTTAAATGACTCGGGTGGATTCTTCACAAGCAGAACATCTGACCACTTCCATGTTCTTCTGCTGCAGGGAAGATTTCACCTTGACTTTTTTTTTTCAACAATATGTTCATTGAGTTTTCAACATTTTTCAACAGAAAACAAAAGAAAAACATTTTGTATGCATACCCACAGATATCCAGTATCACAGTCAAAAACATACATGAAATATGTATACATAGATTCATACATGATGTTAATGAGCAAACAATAATAAAGTGATTAAAAATAAGAAAAATAAATAACAATAATAATAATAATAATAATAATAATAATAATAATAATAATTGGCTGGTGAGTGAAGCAAATCTACCCCACAGTTGCATATTTTACCAGCGTTTGGCTCGTGGCTGGACCCTGAAATGCTTTGAAACCTTTCTTGTTTGTCTTTGAGTGTGTATGTGATTTTTTTTCCAAGGGTAAACACAGAGACTTTTCCTTAAGACACTGTATAATACTTGGTCTATCAGTACTTTTCCAACTTAGTGCTATCGTTCTTTTAGCTTGTAAAAGGCATATATCAACAAAGATCTGTTCTCTGCATCTTATACTGTGTATAGATTCCCAGAACAAAAAACTTAGGTTCCACATCTACTTGAATTGATAAAATCTCTTGCACTACTAGTCGAACTTCTCTCCAAATGTCCCATATACAATGGAAGAATGTTTCTTTGTCATCCATGCACCTGTTACACAGGTCTGGAAGGTTGGGATTAAATTTGTTGAGTTTTTCCGGTGTTATGTATGTTCTCATTAACCAATTGTATTGCATTGCAATTGTATTAAGTTGAGCTTTTTTGCATGCCTTATTCCAGTTTCTAACTGGTATTTCCTCCTGTAGATCATCATCCCATGCTTTCAGTTTAGATTCTGAGGATTCTAGTGAACTAGCCATCAGCAAGGCGTACTTCTGATACAGTTCCCTTTCAGTGTTTCCCATTACTTGCCGAGACTATGGTTGCCTGCCATAGTCTAATTTGTCCCGCCATAGTCTCATAATAATAAAACCACGGTGCCAGACGCACAGAGAACACCTCAGTGTGCTGAAACTAAGCAAGAATGGCATAATAAACAACGCTATGTGATATAAAATATTGTCTCATCTTCTGACATGACAATGGAGCTTAGTAAACACTATATGCCTACAACGATGGGAATTATAGGCCTAATTGATTGACTACTCATTTCACCGCACAGCACAAACACCCAGCAGCAGTGGTGCTTTACAGTAATATGCAGTTTAATAATAATGATGATTGAGATTTTACCATGATGATGGTTTGCAGAAACATGATGAATAAGTGGTACGGGAGCTCAAAATATCCACAGCCATGCGTAATGACAGTGGCACCGTTGGCCGATCGCCAGTGCGACACAATCTGTGAAACTTCACTTTCTTTATTTCTCACTGACAAGTCTGATGAGTGGTGGAGCGAGCAAGTATCCATATGCAAATGGATTTATAAATCTGAAGAAAAGAGTGCGTCTGCATATTTCTGTCTTTGTGCTTACATACACCTGTAGTCGCAGAACTACACAGAGTTGTATGCGTGTGGCTCCTGGTGTCACTGCATGGAGTGATTAATGTGTCACTTTTAAAAAAATGATCCACTCAAATAGGTCCCGGATCCTGCCGGAACAGGATCCGGGACCTATTTAATTTCACAAATTAAGCCCTGCATGTTGGTGTTCAGGTTTGCTGTCTGTTGTAAAATGTTCTAAAACTGGTGTAAAATGCTGTTGGCCATTCAATCAGATTAATACAAAAACCAGCATTTAATATGAAGTCATTATATAGACTTTTCTCTCAGCACTCCCAGCATCCCTGCACAGTGGTAGCAGAGCTACTAGTGATAGTAGTCCTAATAGTGGCATTAGTATTCATGTGTCTAACACCACAGACGTGTGTGCAGCCACAGTCCAAGTCTTCCTCTGAAATAAAAGCACTGCTTGTTTGAAATCCTCTCTAAACACGACAGCAACGATTTGATGTTTCTCTGGGCTCAAAGTCTTTCGCACAAGTGAGCTCTGTGCAATGTTTGTGCACCGATTGATTTCTTCAGGCATGTGAAGGTGAGCGCTTACTTCCACAGTAAGCACCCAACAGTGCCATGGCTGCTTTTGCACTGATCTGTCCTGCTGTCATGGATCAAATCAAAATAAAAGATAACTAAACCTGTGGGACATCCCAGAGGCTTAGTGGGCTAAGCAACATCTCACATCTCCTGTGTCTTTTTTTCCTCTTCTTTATTTTATTTTCCTTACAGTTCTTTGCTCTTGTTGTTGTTCCTCTTATTTCCCCACCCTCTCGACCTTTCCTAACCCCCCTTATTCTACCCTTTCCTCTCTTCTCCCATCTCTGTTCTCTCAATGAGAAAACTCCACGGAAACCAGAGTTTCTTTTTCAGAGCCCCGGGCAAACGCTTGGCACTTTCAAGACTGAACTATGTTATTTGTATATAATTGAAAGGAAATAGGTATACTTGCAATGACATAGTTTTGAATTATGGCTTTTATTCATGCTATTTTTCTCTGCTATTACCCCTGTCGTTCTTTATGGTGTCAAATTGAGGACAGATGGAATAAAAACTGATTTTTAATGTTAGACCAACAAAGAACTGCCAAGTCCTCCAAACCAAATGACCACATATGTCGGTTGTTCCTACCCTCTAATATGACCCACAGGAGCGTTTCCTAAATTAACATCCAAAATCAACACGTCTTCATACCTAAACGTAACTGTTGCAGTTTAGGCACCCAAACTACTTGGTTAGGTTTAGGAAAAGATCATGTTTTGGGTTAAAATCAGTACATTTGTTATGTTACTTCACTTCTGTACCTATATGATTTAATTACACACATGATGTAGTATGTAATGTGGTTCTGTTTGTTACGTTAATTTAAAATAACTTAATGTTTACTTTTGGTTTCAAAAGGGACACAAACACCAGTCTCCTGGTTGAAAGTCTGTTGTTTTTTTTTTGTTTTTTTTAAAGATTATTTTTTTGGCCATTTTGCCTTCATGATAGTACAGCTTGAAGATTGACAGGAAAGGGGAGAGAGAGAGAGGGCACGACACACAGCAAAGGGTTGCAGGTCAGATCCGAACCAGGATTCCACGGGGCACGTGTGGTCCGCGTTCTGGCTGCGCCACGGTTTTGCTCCGTCCGGGAGTATTTCGGAAGCAGAGCGCTTGTGAGCGCAACCCGTGGATGTATAAAGAGAACAACAAACAAACAAAAGCTTGACCGACTTGCTCTTGATTTGGTTGTTTTCCCTGTTTTTTGTGCTTTTTGTGCTTCTACCATGGGTAAGTAGGCTACGTAGTTAAATGCACTGCACATGGTGTTTCATAGACATGCCCTATGGAATTAGGCGTCAGTCCACATGGGACGCGCACTCCACCCGTTGAACTAGAGGCCCCCCTAAGTCTGTGTTTGTTTGACCTATTCATCACCACTCCCGCCCGCTCTAAACTTTCTCTGTCTTAATACTATGTTACATGACTTCCTGTTTTGCTCCCGTCATAATTAATACAGCCAGTAAAGGTCGCCGCCTAACAATAAACGTAAATATGGGTTGTAATAAATTGCTTGTACAAACAACCTGGTGTCGTTTTTCGGGGGAGTACAGTCTCGCCTGGATCTGTTTCCTGGATTAGCTGGCAGATTTCCTCTAATAAAGGGGTAAGAAATGATGCTTTAGATTTGCTGCAATGAGAACTCAGTTATGCATGAGTGTTTTCAGTGGCTGTTTAACATCCAAAGTGCCGTCTATCTCCAATGAGGCTTGCCAGTTTGGCTCATTCAAGGGTGTGTGAGTGTGTGTGAGTGTGTTCATGCTGGTGTAGCACTAAAATGAAGTGAAACCAACTGTGAAGAGATGACTAGGCATGCCAGGTATGTGTGTATGAGTCTGTGTGTGGCTGCTCAGCAACCTGTTATGTGTATGGCAAGCCTTGTTTCTTGTTGCAGATTAGATATTAACAGGTTTAGAAAATGTAAAACCAGCCGTCCTCTTGACAAACAGACGAACAAGGATTTAAGACATCTGTCACACTGGTTAGGCTTCTTGAAATCTATTTCACAATATTTGCCTTTTCCATACATTTCAGATAACATCCACTGCTAATGTGATGGAGGTTCCTCACTGACCACAGCTACACAAAAACAGCCTACAAAATGTGCTGTGATATTTTGCGTTTGATTTTTTGTTCTCTATTTTTATTAACTCTTCATGTAGGCTATCGGCAGCAGTGGAGCCCGATAGTCTAGATGTATTTCTAGTTGCCAAAACACAGCATCCGTCATTACACCCACTGTATTCGGCCGTCATCTGAAATCTGCAGAATAACGTGTTTCGCGGCAGACCTCCATTCTGTGTGCCACGACCACGGAGGGAAGCCAAACACCATTCATTTACACACAGAGCTCAAACTAAGATGACACAGAGCTGATTTAAAATCGGTAAAGTCTCCTATTGGATTTTGGCTACTGAACTAAAATGGACTTGCCTGGAAGAAAGAACTGCCACTGATATGACAATTGCATTCAGCCAAACTTAGCCAGTAATGGTCAACTCGCGGCCCACCAGTGATCTCGGCCGACATTACTGTCTTTAAGAGGCTGTAGCAGGCTCCATTTTAAAGCTAGTGAAGATATTGGTATCATGATGATCTAAGGAATCCATTGGTCTCCAAAGTTATACCACTGGCCAAAAAACCCACTAACACCCGCTAACATCTGGCTTTTGTCTCCAGTGGGAAAGGTTATAATTGTCATTCACTCCTGGGACAAATGACTGCAGAAGTCATGGGTATTTATTAGCTCCAGCTCTGATCAGCATTAATGTAAACACAACACCCGAGTGGACACGCTAATTTTCGTCTCTTTACCTGTGCGATGCTGTGACGCACATCATGACAGCCGTCTGTCTCCGTCCAAACAGCTCAAACACAGTTTCAAAGAGAGACGGAATAAACATATTTAAACCATAATATTTCCACTGGCCTTCATGCTGCTTAACTGTTTACTAACCCTGCGCAGAGTGCCGTATCTCAGATCCCGTGTGTGTGTGTGTGTGTGTGTGCGTGTGTGTGTGTGGGGGTGTGCGTGTGTGTGTGTGTGGAGAAGCAAAGTGAGAGAGTGACGGTGAGTGCAGGGCGAGTGCTCGAAGCGGGGAAGAGTTTAAGTTAAATAGTGAAGATATCAGGTGAATGTACAGCAGAGTTCTATGGGTACCATGAGTCTCCCCTTTATAGACATTTAATTGCCACTAGTAACAGGTAAGTATTTCATTGGTACCTGATTCATACAACAACATTACACTGTACATCACAGGCAGTGTTACCAAAGTTTGTGCTAATTTTTAATATTGGCATAAAGAATCAGCAATCAGTAGTGTATGAAATGTCTGGTTCTTGACTTCAGAATCCTTCAGTGGTATCAAAACACACATTATCCAACAGAAATGCAAACATAAACTGCTGAAAAAAGTCACATAGAAATGATTGAGATGGATTTATTGCCTGCTGTTTAACATCCAAAAGATCACTGAACCCTTGTGTTAATTAGAGCTCAGTAGGATCCTGTACCAGAAAATGAATCCTCAATGAAGACTTACTATTGAGAGATTTGAATCCTGAGCCAAGCTGTTTGATATAGAGGAGCAAATGGGGATTCAGAGGAATCCAAATCAAAAGTGAACTGTCTGGCCAAATAGCAGATGAACCGTGAGCCAAGACAGATTTTGTTGTGGATAAAAACAATTAACTGTGAGAAGATTAGAGAGGACAATTAGCGGTGAAATAGCCCTTTTATTCAATGACATTAGCAATAACAAAGAAGTCTTGTGGCTGTTTATTTAGCATAATAAAGGCTGTGTAGAGTGAGCCAAATAATGTGGGCTGGCCAGACAAAAGCAGTCCATTAAAACTCATTAGAGCTAGGAATGACACATTAGGGATTTATAATGCTTGGTTATGATGTTGAAAGACAAAGAGTGGATCTGAAAATTTTAATGTTTACTTTCAGCAATATGGTGAGAAGGTGAAAGGGAGAGAGAGCAGCTGATGCCAGGAGTTATCATTAATTCAAGGCTGTCTCAGTGCTCACTGGACCAGGAGCGTGTCTAGGGAATCTGATTGGCCACCCCAATAAGAGACCCGTGGGACCGCCAGTGATCTATTTAAGAGCCTCCATTCTAAAGCTAGAGTGAAGATATTGGTATCATACAAAAACTAGAAGAATCCACTGATACCAACTATGTCATGCTAGCTTATCAGGCTAAAATTTGGCAAGGGAAAATTCCCCATTTTCAAAGGGGTTCCTTGACCTCTGACCTCAAGATATCTGAATGAAAATGTATTCTATGGGTCCCCACAAGTCTCCCCTTTGCAGACATGCACACTTTATGCTAATCCCATGTAGTTTGGGACAAAAACCTGCAGTTTTTGTCATGCAGTATAAAAGTGTTATTCTCACCTATTCTAAAGTGGTGCATTTGAATATTTCTGCATACTGGGGTCCATAAACAGTCTTGAATTACATAAAGTGGGTATCACTGGAAAGATGAGACTTGTATTCATGTGTGATGATGAGTAGTAGCCATTTCAATGTAATGAGACCATTTATTGAAACTTGATATCACTGTATACAATGAGCTGTTGTGAGCTCGGATAATCACAGCCTCATAAAACTTTGCAACCATAAACTAGAGGCCTAGGACATTCAGAGGACATAATAAGGGAGATTCTGAGCAGTTTACAGAACAGAAGTTCTCGCCATGCAATCGCCGAAAAATGCAATTCTTTGTCAAAAATGGTTCAATTGTGCACAAAACCTGTGTAACAAATGGTATCAACCCCAAAATTGCTGCAACAACTTATGAGACATAATAGAATATAGGCACAGTCATTACATAGTTCACTCATAATGTTCTAAGCACTTAAACACTCTCAACCTTCAAAATGTAATAGGCGCCTAACAAAAACACAATGTTTCTTACAGATTTATGTCTAGAAAAACTTCCCACAGTGCTGAGCTGCATCTCAAATTAATCTCCAGATTCTCAGCTTTCTAATAACGTACACCACTTCTACTGCTGACCTGCTATCTCCCCTTAAAGATCAGCTGCCCCCCCCCCATCTACCCATTACTCTCAGCCATTTTAACTATTTATTCATTCATTGCTTTTAGCCATTTCAACCATCTAGCTGTTACTTAGCTATCTATTTGTTATTGTAACTGACCGCCACATAAATATGTTTTTGTGTGTCATGTCGCATATTGATCTGAACATTTGGTCACATTAAAAAGGATGATTATACATGAAAATAACAAAAGAAAACAATCTAGAATCAATGCCTTCCTATATTCCTGACCACAGACTGAACAAAATAATCAATTTTAATAAAGTTCTTTTAGAACTGAAGGCCGGGACACACCAAGCCGTCGGTGAGCGTCTGAGTTTTTACGATGTGTCCCGCGGCGTGGGCGCTAGTCGGATGCTGTCCAGCTGATTCAGCATGTTGAATATAATATTGCATCGCATGATAAGCTGCTGCTGGTGGTGGCCTCTATTTACAGTCTGTACAGTTTCAATACATGTATACTAAACACTTCAATGGAAAAGCAATTAGACTGCTGAAGTACTTACACAAACATACTTCACATTTTGTTATAGATTTTGTTTGATTGTACTGGGGGTCAATTACCTTTTTATGTTGGCAAATATGATGGATGAGGTCAACTAGATATCTAGAATATATATGATATACACACACACACCATGCATTCATAATAATCATTCAACAATACACTAAATATAACATTACTTAGTACTTAGGTACTTAGTATGTAGTTTACTTCTAAATATACTTAAGTGAAGGATCTGAATTCTTCTTCCTGTTTGGAAGAAAAACATGCAATGAATGGAAACATTTACAGGGTATCATTTACTGAATGTCAACACACCTCAAAGACACAAGATCATTCCAGTTTTTTGTCAAAACAAAAGAAATGTGGTAATTCACATTGTAGCTTGTATACACAGGTGTTCTTTAATATCTGTAGCTGCATTTCTTTCATAGTTTTCTAGCAGATATCTGTAAGAATGCACATGGGTTCATATGTGGGCATGTGTGCAGCCAGGCGTGTGTAAATGCATACATACAGTGTGTGTGTCGGGTAAAATCTGTAACAGTGTGAAGGTTACTACATCGCTGGATGAATCCAGAATGTCAGCAAAGGATGAAAAATTGGGTTTCAATGTGGTTTAAATATGTTGTTTTTTTTCCCACTTTAACAGAACAAAAATGAACAGCGGTCCTTCTACATCTCTTTCGGAGGGTAAGTCATTTTAACTGTTTCTGCCAGTGTCACACTCTAATGTACAGGTGACTAAAACGGTCATGTCTCCGGCCTCAGTTTCAGGAGATTTTGACTCAAAGGGACAAGAAGAGAAGAAGATGAAAGGAGTCTTCATCCTTCATTTTCACTCTACGTCCCGGCGGTGTTGAAGGTGAGTGTGCAGGCCCGGCACTGTAATCCAAGCCTTTGTTGTCCTCACAAACATAGACATAAAATGTGATAAGATGTGGGTTGGATAATGACACAGTGCGACTGGTTTTCTGCACATACCACGTCGCTGTATTTACTATCAATATTATGGGAGAGACCAGAACGTATCGCTCTGGTGGATGTGTGGTTCAGAGAGAATTAGTGTGTGCAAGTCCACGTAAGTGTGTGTGTGCGTTAGTCCCGCCCATTATCAGGGAGCATGCACCCACACATACACACACACAGAGCCAGCTTTAAAGAGGTGGTGTTTATAAAGTTAAGTTTTTTTTGCCATTCTGGGGTCAGTCACTTGTCACTGCTGAGTGCCTGCAGGAGGTAAGTGTCACCTTTTATGAATGGTATTTGTGCAATAATACATGACAGATATCGGGACTCTTTATTTTCTTATGGTCAATGCTGCAGTAAGATGATTTGTAAACATAAGTGCACAGTTTTCTGTTTAGTGTTTAATCAAATTATGAACTACAAAGGTTTGCAAACACTTTTCAAGAAAGTACCCAGGAGGCACAGAAGCTTGCAGATTTAATTCCACGGTAATGTGGGACAACTGTGGAGGAAATATAATATTCATTACAAAATGCATAGCAATACTACTGAGACTCTCAGCAATTTAAGTCATGGGGTGACAAAACATTTTCAAGCAGGTTCAGTTTGATTTACTGCAGTACACAAATGTGTATGTGTGTTGCTCGCATTTAATGCTGGTAGAGTTAAAAAACAAAAAAAACAAAGGCCAGACTTGTGTTTGAGTGATCAGTTAAGAAAAACACACAAATTATATTAAAATGTGTTAATTTAAATATTAAATTATATATTTTTTTTTTTTTAAAGGGGAAAAAAAGGGTCTGAATTTAAGTTTTGCTTGTGCAGTTATATTTTCTTGAGGAATGAAAATGAATAATTAACTTCCCACATGCATGTTGACAATAACAAAAATAAAAACATGCACATTGGACACACACGTTGCTTTTTCGAAACATCTATAAATATGTATATTTTTTTAAGTGGCTATGTGTGTGTTTGATGCATATTTGCATGCAACTGTTACAAATGTATCAATCAATAAACAACTTTTTTTGTAGGGGGCAGTTGGTTTTCCAGCAGTGGGATGCATTTAGCACACTTGATAAAACACGTTACATACATACAAGACTAAGACCGTAAAAAAAATAAAAAAAAACCATAAAATAAACCATAAAATACATAAATACACAGTAAAAATACTCAGTCAAGTATAAGTAATAATACTCAGTGTTGTCATCTCAATGTAATTTGAAACACACACACACACACACACACATATATATATATATATATATATATATAAAAAAAATAAATAAATGACATATTTGCAGACACATCTGAGTCTGTGTGTAGGTACCACTGTAGCATGCACACGCACACACACACACACACACACACACACACACACACACACACACACACACACACACATA
>JAOVVB010155818.1:0-11723 GCA_028570985.1 Heterobranchus longifilis | reverse complement strand
TGTGTGTGTGTGTGTCTGTGTCTGTGTGTGTGTGTGCGTGCGTCTGTGTGTGTGTGTGTGTGTGTGTGTGTGTGTGTATCTGTGTCTGTGTGTGTCGATGGTGTGAAGGCCATGCCTCCTACTATTTGGCTTATATTTGTTATCCTTCAATTTCTTTTTCGCCGGTGCTGATTGAAGTGCCGTTTGCGCTTGCGCAGTCCTGTTGCTAGGTGACACTGCAGCCCTGCGCCAATCTCTATTGCTCTCTCTCTCTCTCCCCCTCTCTGTGTAAATGTGATGAGTAAATTAGGGAAGTATGTTGTGGATTGGTATTACTACACGATCTAGAAATAAACCGCAATATCTTATTACAAATGATATGATAATTTTAGGATCTATATAAATATCTTGGTGTTAGATTTTCATATTCTTAGTAGGGAGTAGCCTTTAAGTAGGCCCAGATGAATAGGTGAATTATTTATGGTGCAATAGCTCCCTCTCCTGGATCAATAGAGATTTTATAATTTTGTGCTCGAACTATAGAACCAGAAGTTATACTATCAGTGATATTAGTTGTTTTTCTTTGTGCCTTTTATTTGCAGGGTAATCCAATTTTTGGAACTACAGTTTCCATACTTTGGGAAACAGGAAGTAGGCCTAGGCTACAATGTTGCCATGAAGTCAGTGACTTGAGCCCCCTTTTTGTTTTAATTTCAGCGAATTGGCACCATTAAAAGTATGCAGAAGATATAAGCACGTTAATGGTTTTACTAACTAACTTGACCCTTTACTCTTCATAAATTGATAAAAAGAGATTTTCACATCTGAGATTATTTCTTATTTGGATAATTTGGCCTGATTTGGGTAGAAGTACAATAATGTTGTCAAAGAGAAGAAAAGAAAAGGCTATAGAAAAGTCAGAAAAATCATATCACATCAAACACATCTTTTGTGTTTTCTTTTCTTATTATTTCCTACCTGGACAATCATCTCAGGACCCACATTTATCTCTGGACCCCCCCATGTTGGGGACCACTACTTTAAGAGACATGTAGCCTACAATCTAATATGTAAAATAGGCAGTCAAGGAAAAGTAAAAAGAATCATTAGACCTTAGTTAATTCCTTAATTTCCCTCTAATGGTCCCTGAAAAAGGAGAAATTGCTGCTATTTACCAGACATTAGAATTTGAAGATGGCTCCTCACGTGGCCACTAGGTGACTCTGTTTGTACACAAAAGACAGAATGACATCATCTGGCTGAATGATCATTTCCTCAACAGGAACCACAAATAGTGAAGAAACCACACAGTGATGGGTAGGATAAGGAGCAACACGTGACAAGTTATAGTTCTATCAACATGTTTTTTTATTGTATTTTAATGAGAAAACTTTCATTTCCTCAACGTAATCCTCAATATTAATTTGAAATTGTCAGTATTAGTTTTATTAGTTATAATTTGATCAAATTTGCTCTGTATTTCTTGTTGGAAATGAAGAGTCTTGCAGCCTCTTCTCCTGCATCCATCCATTAATACATGACACACAGTTCTGTGATTTCCTGCCCCAGAGTTCCCCCACGTTATGAAAGATGGCTTCCTGTTGGCAGAAAGCAGCATCCGGTGTTAACTCCCCCCCCACCTCGTGTGCTCGACAGCTTAGCATGAAGCATTGAAACGGCCCGGAGCCGCTGGCCACTTTATGAACGATGGCAAAGATAAGCTGCCAGTTCCTCTTTCTGAACAAGGACACACACACACACGGTATCTCTCTGTGCTCGGCAGGAGAGTCGCATCAGCACGACACCAGATGTCTTGCACCGGAGGAAGGTGGACTGTTGAAAATAATCTGGTCCACAGTTGTAGTTGTCATGTAGGGTTAGCCTCTTTGTGGACAGTGATTTATTTTAGGCTTTCGGCACCAGCCGGCTGCGAGTGTGTGTTTAGGTGTTAACCCGGGTGTTTGTGACTGTGTGCACGCTCCCGTATTGCAGTCTAGACCAGTGGTTCCCAACCCTTTTCCCTTTTTCTATCATTGACTAAACTGACGACCCCTAATAAGTGACATATTTTATGCATATTATATTCAATGCATGACAATAACAACTGATAAACTGAACAATTAACCCAAATAATGGACGTAATAACTGCAGGATGTTTGTGTAAAACAAGCGATTTGGATGAATTTGGAGCCGATTATCCAGAGTTTTCCTGTTTGTTTTTTACTTTTAATACTATTCTCTGTCTGTATTATATATATTTAATTTTTAACAATCATACATACTTAATAGGCTTCTTTTTTTTGGTAAATTCAGTGTTTTCTTCTTCCTGACACTTTGTTCTAATAGCTCTTTTTCTAATGAGGCTGTTTAGCAGAGAGAGAAGGCTCTGTGAATATACTTTTTTAATGTTTATATCTTAAATAATTGAACTTTAAAAATAACAATTTCATGTAGTTTTCCTAACAGAAATGAATGACATGCTGAGATATAGGCCAACTGATTTGTTTTTATTTTTTAAGTTGTCTTACACCCCTTAAAATCAAGAAGGTCTCGCGACCGACCCCCTGTGAAATTTTGGGGACCCCTAATAGGGGTCGGGACCCCCAGGTTGGGAACCACTGGTCTAGACGGTGTGTATCAAACAGCTTTTACAGATTCACACAGCATTGTTTAGCCTGGAGACAAATGACAGTACTGTGCTTTTCAAATTAAGTCCTTGATCCAGAAAATAAAAGGCCGTCTTTATGAGCATTAAAAGATCTCATTATCATCGCTGCACTTTGATATCGTCTTTGTTGAATTAATTAACTGATGATGGATTATGTGACTTGATAGAGGAAGGAATCTTATCACCCAGGTAACCCGGCCCATAATAGCCTCAAATATTGATCCTCTGGAATAAAGTGCACAAGCTTGGAGTCACACACATGTTGGTTTAATCCAGCTGCACCTGATTGAATCACCACAGGCGAATGCTGGTCGGGATTAGTTGTTTTTCCAGAGCTGGATAAGAGAACAAGTAGCTTTTGAGAGCCTTGAGAGTAAAGCCACCAATTGTCCTGTTTCTCTTGTGTCCACTGGGTGCTGGTCTCTCCTCGCAGGGGTCAGCTCTGTGTGTTCAATTTGAAAAGCTGATTTGCAAACTCTAAAATAAAGAAGTCTGCCAATAAAGCAACATAAATCACCTGTTTTCAGCAAGAAAATAAACTACACGTGACAAGAATACTCAATTTCAACCTTAACATACTCGAAAAGCATTTGTGACAAAGAAATCGACTCGGGTCAAAATGTTGGTCCTGCAGTAATAAGATGCCTATTCAAAGACAATTGAAATACAGTGATGCCTTTGTCTCTGTTGGGCACATGTCGTCTAAAAGCCCTTGAGCTCCTCCTGAAAGCATCGGAAGAGAACCTTCTCTCTCTAAAATGTCACAAAGACAAAACATCAAGGACAGTGTTGCAATATAGCCACAATCTGCTTTTTACAATCTACATTAATGATTGAAATGGCTATATGTTTCTGTCGGGATGCTCCCACAGGTGTACAGCAATATATCAAACAAAGCTGTCATGTCTCGAATGACTTCGGATGTGTTTAAGGCCGGGGCGGTTACAGTGTAGGGGATTTTTGAAATGCTGGTGCAGATTCTCCTCGAAATGGGACCAGGTTCAGCCCAGCGAGCATCTGGCCTCCTTTCTTCTCCTCTCCACTGCCTTAATTACACAACACAATGGCGATGAGATCTGCCTGTAATCTCACAGCATAATAAGCCCCCCCCCCCCCCCCTCTATACCCTGCCTGCCACTAATTCAATATAAATGTAAATTACCTAGAGAAAAGAATAACCAAATCTCATTTTATTTACATGACTAATCACAATAAAGTCAGGCAGATGAAATATGAATGAAATATATGGTCGGTGTTTGAAAGGAAGGAGGGGTCTGTATCGCCTTAGGGACTCTTTCAACTTCTTGTTTTATATCATCTTTGTTGTTTCATGTTGGTTACATCAATACGCCTTTTTGCACTTGTGCTCAACTTGCTGTAATAGATGTGTGTGTGTGTGTGTGTGTGTGTGTGTGTATGTGTGTTTTCTGTCTGATTGTATTCACACTGCCAAGGGCATCACAAGGTAATGTGTTTTCCTTTCAGCTGACTTTTTCTGCACCACGCATCTCATGTCAGAAGGCTGAAATTCAAAGAGGCTACACACAAAAAAAAAAAAAATGTTGGTTTGAACACCTCAGGCCATCCATCCAGACAGCGAGAAGAGAGGGTTTAGGTGTGATTCATTCCCTCTCTGCTCTCACCCACAGACATCGCAGCCGAAGATCCCTTGGAGGAAGAGTTTCGTCGTCGCAGACAGAATGCACTTCCTGGCCTACACCAGCGCTACCTGAGGAACTCCGCCCAGAACCCCTCGGAGGAAGAGGAGGAGCACGGCCTGCAGAGCCTGGGACTAACGAGAGGTCCGCCCACCCGCCTCTGCAGGGCTGGTTAATTACCAGCACACAGGGCTCCCCTTTAAAGAGTAGAGTCTTAATAAGCACAGCTAATTGTCTGCTTTTGTGTCTGATGGCCGCACAAAGGACGCTGACGAAGAGTGGCGTGTTTGATTGGCAGATGTAAACACCGAGGACAGAGGTGTTCATTAAGCGGCTCTGTTCTACGCTGCAGTAACGACCTGAGGTCAGAGGTCACCCTCTGTTTTCCTTCACAGGGTCAGAAAGTCACACACAAAAGCTGAGCAATTATCTGCAGCACACAGTTGCCGAATGTTTTATAATAGTGGCTTCGATAGTTAAGGGGGGGCCTTTAATTTAACAGTGCAACTTCCTGCAGGGATGCAAACAAAGGCCCTAATTCTCTGTCTGGGATAATGACACAAACTACTCAAATATGGGTCCTCAGAGAGTAGCCTACGTTTTTAACTACTGCTGCCGGCTGAAAGTAAGAGTTTTAAATGTGACAAGAATCTGTTCCACTTTCTAATAATTCACTCTTTCTAGAGTGTTTACAGGCTGTGACTAATGGCTTTATTAATAGTTTATTAATCATTTGCTAATGCTCTATAGATAAGTTACAAATGTGCAAATCATTAATAAGAACAACATTTTGGCTGCTGGTTTTTGTCCCGTTTATCTTCTCGCCTCACACTTGTTTGATTTATTCTCGGATTAATCAAGACCATTTAAAAATGAAGAAATATTTTATGTGAATAAATATATTCGTAAATGTAAATATGAATAATGCTCTTTTATTTTGAAGGACACATGGACACGAAGAGGAAGAAACTGTGGCTAAAGGAGGCAGAATCCAAAAAGAAAAGGGCCCCTCGACTCTTTCCTCGGTTTGGTGGACTTGGTACCTTTTATTAAACGCACACACACGCACACACACACACACACACACACACACACACGCACACACACACACACACACACACACACACCCCCACACACACACACACACACACACACACACACACTCAGCACAGGGTTAGTAAACAGCAGCATGAAGGCCAGTGGAAATATTACAGTTTAAATATTTGTTTATTCAGTCTTTCTTTGGAACTGTGTTTGAGCGCTGCTTGGACGGAGACAGACGGCTGTGAGGTAAAGAGGCGAAAATTATAGTGTGTTCACCCGGGTGTTTACACTAATGTCAACTGCAGCTGGAGCTGATAAATACCTGTGACTACTTCAGAGTCATTTGTCCTGGGAGTGAATGGCAATTGTTGTTCGCAGGTATTAGTGGGTCTTTTGGCCAGTGGGAAAGGTGTATAAGTGGAGCCTATATGTGCTATGTTTGTTGAACAGGCTGCCAGCCTCC
The DNA here is from genome assembly GCA_028570985.1 of Heterobranchus longifilis. Classification (NCBI taxonomy): domain Eukaryota; kingdom Metazoa; phylum Chordata; class Actinopteri; order Siluriformes; family Clariidae; genus Heterobranchus; species Heterobranchus longifilis. Next base: position 5,911 of record JAOVVB010155818.1, on the reverse strand, counting down.
CTGACTCTCATGTCGAAGTCCAATAATGCAAGTGGAATCATTCCACTTGCATTATTCCACTTGTATTATTGCATTATTACTAGGCTGGCTTACCAGGTAAACTGTGCCTGGATAAAGCCAACAACAGCAACAACCTCCGAGCTATCAACGCTGAAAATTACAACTTTTGATCGTCCAATATGGCAGGCCTTCTCTGTTCTTTAGATCAACAAAGATTTACAAAGAATAATGTTCACAACATTTTTGTGTCGGTGTTACACCAAAACGGGTTCCCTCCCGACAATATTTTGCAGAGGCACCGTTGGGGCGTGGCGTGATGATGAGGCTCTAAGTACAGCAAATGACCAGTATGATGACCAATCTTTTCAGCACTTCCATATTTTTATGATGTAATGAATGTTGGAGTAGCTTCACCAATGAGTCACCAAACGTGGCTTTTTTTTGTTTTGTGTGATATTTATTGGTATATTGTGTTGCACACAATCGTTTGTATGTGTCTTGACTGTAATTGCAGTTTGCAAATAATTTAGCATTCACACTTGCTTTGAGTTTCATCATCTGCCGAGGCTCTGTTCAATAGGTCCCCTCTGAATAAATGACAACAAAGCAATGGGCAATTATAAAAGAAAAATTGGTTTGTAAGATAACATCAAGTTGACTGTGAAAAGGGAAGGAAACTTACTGTCTTTTCTCATGGGGAAAGCAGGGGAGTATAGGGAGTTGGGGAAAAAATTGTGAGTGCCTGAGAGGTCATGGTTTTCTTTACCAAGACAAGGTTCATCGCAATGCTATTACAGTTCTTAAAGTTCTTGTTTATCATGAGCAGCACTATTCCTCTGCAGAAATAGCTCTGTGATTTAGATTCTGTAAGAAAACACTGAGGTCCTCCTGGCTTTGTTCTTCATCACCACCAATCCCAAACACTTAAAGTGGTGTCCTTCTGTTGGATGATCTGCTTAGTGACCTTGCAAGAGGTTTACTGGGAACACAAAAATCACAGAAACACAAAGTGACTGCTCAGAGCAAGGTTAGAGCAATGAGTCCGTGGTTTTATCTCAGAAGTCTACTACTTTGCATAGCAATTGAGCTATGAAAAGTCATAGGTTTTCTCATGATGACTACGCGGAATGAATTAAACATGCAGGTATTTGTAATTCATGAAATTATATATCTCTTCATTAAGTGAAAAAGAGAGCAGGGTGTCACAGAGTGAGTCTTTCAAAGCAGAATGTTGAGGCAGCACTTTGACAGTTCCTCTTTTTCCCCCAGACACATGAAACATGATCTAAAGAAATGTGATATCTTAATCAATTTTAATGAAAGCAAATTGCATATTGCTGACAGCAAGGCATAACTAATTGAATACTGGATTTCACTCGGAATCATTAGCTGGTTTGAAGGTATAACTTACATATAACTTATAATGGCCTCCATGTATAAAGGAAACATTGTGCTCAAGAAAATCATTTTTTCTTTTTTCAAACCCTTCCTACCACTGTCTTTACTAATAGCTGTATTTTATTAAAGCAGTGTCAAGGTATTAGAGTGGCAATGGGACATTTTGTTTTTATCTATTGCAGCCATATACTATGGATTATGTTAATTCCTGTGCTTATATTAAAGAAAGTTTACAATAACTTTGCAGATTTAAATTGTAATTCTGAGTGCCTTGAGACTTGTGTCCAAATGTTACAGGTTTGAATGAGACCTATTATGCAAATGTTCAGGGTTTAAACATGTGTTTTTGGTGTCTACTACAATATGTTTACATGCTTTAATGTTAAAAAGAAGTTGTTATTTTTCTCAGACTGCCCATGGCTGCTGCACCTGTATTCACGCTCTGTCTGAACCACTTTATAGTAGCGCCTGTCTCTTTAAGACCCCCTCCCAAAAAGCCCAGTCTGCTCTGATTGGTCAACATTTCGGGGTTTCTGAGTATAGCTGCCAAAAATCTACTGTCAAAAATCACCAATAAAAGCTTCTAAACTAAAAACTACACAACCAAACATGTTCCAGCAAGAACGTGATCCGAAATCGGGGAGAAATTAACAACTTCATCTGCAGAGTTTACAGCTTTCTCTGGCATTAGCATGTAGCTACATAGCTGTAGGCTGACTGTATGATGGAATAGCAGCCCTTTCTACTGTGAAAAATCACCAATAAAAGCTTATAAACCAACATCTACACAACTGGACATGATCTGAAATTGTGGAGAGAGAAACAACATCTGCAACTAAGATTACAGGTTTAAGGTTATAAGCAGATGGGCGTAACTGAGTTATTATGCCGTGGACGGAATGTCAGTTTGGATTATAGAAATAATATATACAGTCATTGGTTTGTATCCGAGAGTCACACAATAACATAAACTAACTAGCTAAATCACAAAGAAAAGATCAGTAAGTTATAGAAATAAGGAAAAGTATAATAGGTCTCCTTTAACCGTATCTAGTGTTGTGCAATTTCACACTTCACTTCAAGAGCTAGCTCAAAGATCACTTCAAACAGATTAAAATGGACGAGTTTTGAATTGTGAACTAAGTTCAGAGTCCCAAAAAATTAACTAGTTCACATACATTTCTTCCATTTTTTTTAATGAGCTACTCCAAGCTATTCTTTTTCAGTAGAACCTCCTCCTACATCCATCCCCAGCCCACAGTCATCGCCACTAGCCATTTCCCAAACACTCCCAAACAACAAGGAATTATGGAATCTGTACTAATTTGTTCATAAAACATATGAACTGGCTTCAACAGTACCAGTAGCTGCATTGTCTGAATTGCTAGTTGCACTAGCCATGCCAGTGTTTCGATTGAGTGACCGTTTTAACTGGTGACTTTTAGCTGAATGACGGTAGCTGTTGAAAACAAACAGAACATGTAGGTGTCCTTGTATTATCTATGCCAACCATTGACCAAAGTTACTACGAGCAACCACGGACACATTTGGCTGAAAGTCAGTTAACATGGTCACTCCATGGTGTGTCAGTTCACCATGACAATTATTGGATGTGGCTCTAGGTGTAACACGTCTGACCACACCAGCCACCTGACAGTCTCTCATCTACCCAGCAAGCCTCAATAAATGGTGCATTGTATGCTCAGAGCTCAAATCAGTCCTCAGTAGTATAACGCCCACAACCTTGAATGGATAAGGTTAGATGGTTGAGGTTAGGCATTGACGTTGAATGGTAAAGATTAGATTGGTAAGGTTTTAAGGTGTTAAGCATTGACCTTGAAAGGTTAAGGTTAGTAATGGTTGTCGGGCAGCGAGTCTCATGAGAGTTTTCTAGCAAGTTATCACCAATCTGGGGTCAGTCTCACGTAGTCAGACCTATCTCCACAGCGCTACTGGGGGAAGGTATGGATTCAGTACACTTTCACTCCTGGATAGGAGAAAACTCCCTGGCCTGTTTGTATTTCTTTAAACCAATCACAATCGCCCTGGGCACCCTGGTGCCTCTGCAAAACAGTGTCGGAAGGGAAATCGTTTTGGTGGAACACCTACACAAAAATTATGTAAACATATTCTTTGTTGATCTTTACAATCATTCACTGAAAGAACTGAGCAGGCCTGCCTTATTGCATGATCCAAATCTTCTTCAAAACTTGCCATTTTCAGCATGTAGGTTGAAAGCTCTAGAGGTTGATGTTTCCCGTAGCGAAGGGACTTTGAGAACGGGAACACAGACTTCCTGTATGGACAGGAAGTAAGGCTTTATCCAGGCACTGTTCACCATGTAAACCAGACTAATCTGGGGTTACCGTTTAGACATGACCCACAAACACTGACGTACACAACTAAACACGGATCATCTTTTGTGTCACTCATTTCTGCTTTAACAGCGAGGAGCTGATGATCAGTTCGTCCTTTGACTCTTTGGAGGTTCTCCTGGACTCCTTTGGGCCCGTCAGAGACTGCACCAAAGACAATGGAGGCTGCAGCCGCAACTTCCGCTGCATATCTGACCGAAAACTGGACTCAACCGGATGTGTGGTGAGTCATCTCTCTTTTGTAAGACTGTCTGGAAGCTGTCATACATTAGCAGCAGCAGAATATGACCTTTACCTTAGAGTTCTATATAAATCTAGTGCTCGCCAGTATACTATACAGTCTGTACAGATCCTTTTAGGATTGATACAATATGAGTCCATGACACTGAAATTCTTTACCTCCAACACTCCGCAGATCCAAGCCTTAGGGATTTTTAATCTGATGCCCACTTATGTGGCCTCTTCACTATTGGTTCACAATCTAATGTTGAAGGAATATTCTGTTTTGGCCATCGGTGTTTAAGTCCATCTACTTGTATAAATATTCATGAGCATATCTGCAGGCCAAGATGACCCATACCAAGGACAAGCAGCAGACGTGCACTCTGTAATATGTCTGAGTAGACAGTTTGACTTCGCCTCTTGTCTCATATGCCTCTTAGGCCGACAACACATTCATTACCTCCAGGTGGTGCTTAGCAACCAGGAAATGTAGCAGCCAGGATTGTTTTCGTCTCCATCTGTCGGGGACTCCAGCAATACCGTTCTTGTTATTTGCAGAATCTTAGCACCGTCTGCTAGTGTTTTGCTTCTCCTAAATCCACCCTTTCTATTGATAAGCTGTCATGCCCCCACCCCCCACCCCCCAAACAATTTAATTTCTTTTCAAGTACTTTGATGCACTTGAGTAGAGCCTTTCAGGTGGGCTGGGGAGATGCTATTTATGCAATCCAGTATGCTTCATCTTATCTCTTCTAATGCACCTCTAGGAGAGGGAAAGGCCTGTGAGATGTTTTTTAATGAGAACATGTTTCATTGATAGATTAGAGCATATGCATGTATTTCTAAGCAATATATATATATATATATATGTGGTATGTTAAACATTAGCACAGATGAGTTATTTTGACAGGCATGTAAAACACATGTAGTGCAATTATAGATTACTCCTTTGCGCTTTCATTATCATCTGACTTTAATCAATAAGTCTGAGGCTGAAGCCTAAAATGGAAATTCTATAGCCTACACTGTAAAACTAGTAAAAAAAAAAGTAATTGAGTGGAAACTAATATTTTCAGACCACTTCAGGGGCCATATTACAGACACTTCCTATCTTAAGTCGAAGAATCCTATCCTATTTTACTTCATCCTATCTTTTCTCAGGTTAGGAAGTCCTAAATACTCAATCCAACATCACTTATCAGCTTTCATGTCTGTTACCTAGCAACCGAGGCTAATTCGGCAAGCTAATGCTAAACCACTTTGTAACTGCTGTTTTTCCTATTGAAATGTATTTTTAAAAACTTAACTATAAGACATATGAATTAGAGGTGTTTATCTGCTAATAAGCATTTGGTCTCTGTGAATAAGTTCCACTTGTTAACATTTCTTCTGGTTGTGCAAAAGCAATAAAAGAGCAGCCATATGGATGAAACACATTAGCTACCTGTTGGAAAAGTGAAAGTTAGGAGAGCTTAACAGTTATCCGAGAGTTTATTTACAAATTTGGGACGTTAGGATGCTTGTTTAATGCTTGTGTAATAGTTAGGGTAGGATCATTAATTTAGGAACTGTTCGTCTGTAATGGCTTTTTTCCTAAACCTAACCCCAATTACCATGGTTACTAAATGGTTAAGATAGGATTTAGGACTCAGGAAGTTTCTGTAATATGGCCCCAGAACTCCTAAACATGAGTTCACCTGACTTGAAGCCTTTTGACTTGAAATTGAAATTGAGTTGAATGAATAAGTTACCGATCAACACATTACATTAAGTTTCTCTAGAACCATGACTCTCTAACTCGCAAACAATGCATGCTTAGAAGTCTGCTAATATGCTGAATAGGGATGGGCATCGTTTCAATTTTATCGATTCCGATTCCGATTCTGCAAATCGATTCCGGTTCTTATCGATTCTCG
>JAOVVB010155799.1:0-11724 GCA_028570985.1 Heterobranchus longifilis | reverse complement strand
TTTAGTAAGATGAAAATAGATATTGATTTTGTAAATATGGATGATGCACTAAGACTGAATTGGCTGTTCACATTTGAAACATATAAATTAGCCAGGTACCTGGAGAAAGCCTGGGAGAAGAGGACAAACGCTCTTTATCAAGATGACATGTAATAGTCCTTTATGTGAACAATTCACTTGGGGTTTTTGTTGTTGTTGTTGTTTTGTTTTAAATGTATCTGTTTTTTGTTTTTGTTTTACCTCCTCCACATGTTTTGTATATGTAAGACTGGAAGGTGTATGCTTGTTAAAAGAAAAAGAAAAAAAGGTGTCTTGGGCCAAATGTTGGCATGACACAGAAATAAATAGAATGAATGAATGAAGCTAAAAACAAGGACAACAAAGCTGAATAAAGGCAAAGAAAGAAAGAAAGAAAGAAAGAAACCAACAAACATCAACTACTACAAACATGACTACTGTGTACAGACACCAATTTTAAAGAGTATCTATATATAAAAAACAACACAGTGCACTTTGTAAACAGTAGGCCTATACAACAGTGCAGAGGGTGCTGGAGAGTATGGGATGATGGAGGTGGATATGGCAGCATAGACAGTGTATTTAACTATTATACCTCAGTGTCAGTCTCAAAGCTGTCAAAGAGTTGGACAATATTTGGATGTTGAAGACCCCGCATGATCTCAATCTCTCTTTTGAGACTCCGCAGCTCTCTTTCAGAACGACCCACCTTTGGCATGAACTTCAGAGCCACCACCTGATGGACACAGACACACAGCTGGTGACACGGTGGCTAAACAAACCAGCCACACAGATAGCAAACCATTCAAACAAAATCTACTTACCTGGCCAGTGAATCTTTTCCTTCCCTTGTAAACTCGACCAAACGAGCCCTCTCCCGCCAGCTCCAAAACGTGATAGGAGTCCATGTCGACGGTTACAACGGACAGACACTGAACATCGGTCTGTTATCTGTCAGGGCAGCAGCTGTTGTACTTCTATTCAAAACTTTAACTTTACACGCCACAAGTTCTAGCTAGCAGCCTAGTGTGCTGATGTTAACTTAGAGCGGCACAGTTGTGTGCCACTACTTTTTTGGGATATGTTGACAACAACAAAAAATGTAAACGCTAGAGCGGAAGTCTAACTGCCGTTTCACAAAAGTAGCAAAATACATAGTTAAGTTTTACTTGCCGCCGACATATACTCTGTATTTGTATCCGTTGCCTTTTAGTAGCATATATTAACAACGGACAGTTATTTTAATCAGTATTTTAAACTGTAATACAAAAGTCAAAACTGGCTCTTCTGTGGACAGCACGCAAGCAGGGGTCCTTAGCCTAGCAACCGCTGTTGCTTCCCTGACAACGGACAACAAACGGGCGGCTCGCTGGAGGGGAGAGACCATAGAAATTAAATGAAGATTTTTCAAATATAATTTCTAAGGGAGAGACCCTCACACCTGTCCCCAGTATTTTCTGTGCCCATAGGCAATAAAACACCGGTTTAACCACCGTCTATACATACACAGATCTAACTGATAACTGGCATGTCTGCCTCTCAACCTCTTCTTCTCTCTCCTCCATCTTTCTTTCACCTGTCTCCATTTGCCTCTGTGGCGCAGAAAGTAGCCTATTATTATAAAAGATAATTGACTATAAAATAAAATATTAAAATATAATTGATTATAAAAATCAAATTGACTCTGTTTCAAGTAAAATTCCTGCATTCAAAATAAGTTAATGTATAGTGCAAAATGCAGGCTTAAAGTAAAATTACTAATTATGCAGAATTGCCCCATTCAAGTGTATTATTAGGCTATTATTATTATTAGGTTGTTGTTGTTCTTGTTGTTGTTGTTGTTGTAGATGCATTAGATGAGATTTAGAGATACCCACAGGGGGAAGTCACATGTTACAACAGTAGCCGAAAGTCTGAAGAGGTAGGAAACAGATTAGGCTATTAATGCTGATTAATGTAAGCAGCATTTTACAGTTAGTCGAGGTAGAGCTATAGTAAATCAATAGGCTATATTTCAAAGTATGATCATATAAGTAAATAGTAACTACAGCTGAGTAAAACATAGCCTATAAGTAGCCCTGCCGGCTGCCTACTTGCATTATAAAGATAATCAAGTGTGTGACCATATTATTTATTCAGATAGCCAGATAACCCAAAACATGCTTTGTTTTATATTTTATGTAGGCCTACTGTTGTCCTTGTTTTAACATATTCCATGTGTTCTTATGACATGTGCTTTGCTATGTAGGCTACAGTATTGCTGTTCCTGTCTTAATGTATTTTATGTGTCTTCTGTAGTTGTCATTACACCTGCCCAAGAACTACAGTTGGAAATTAGCCAAGATGGCTAAACTGGCACACAGAAATGTCTATTAATGTACACTTTCAACTGTAGGCTGTAAATTTAAAAAAAATACAATTAGGCCTATCAGTACTTCAAATTGTAATAAAATACAGTAGCCTGGGTATATTTTGTTACTTTCTACCACTGCTCTGCACGTGTTGCATTACACAATCTTTAAATTGAAGGATCACAGTTCTTTGGTTGTCCACTAGATGTCAGACGCGAGTTACAGGAAGAAACAGATCTGACCATGACAAGAAAGCTGACAAAGAATCATATTCCTCTACTTCAGCTTCAATATTATAGTAACTTGTGTCATATTCATCTTATTTGAATATTCCTGCAGTCAACTGATGTTCCATTTAAAATGCAATGTAAGTTATTAAAGCATCCTCCTTATATTACAAGTATGACATGTTTCTGCTGATCTAGTGTGCTGTTCTTTATGTGAGATGAAAATTACTTGTATTAATTGCATCTCCGCAATGTGGTAAAAAGTGTCAGTTTAGAAATGCCTTGATGGACTTGTGCAGATGATGTGTTGTCAGGGTCTGGGCGCACAAAGCACTGGAAGTGGGAGATAACTCATCAGTGTGTTGGGACGTGATGATAGACCTGCTGTTTGCTGAGTTTCAAGTGGCCGCAGAAAAAGTCCTGAGCTGAGACACGCATCCAATGAGCGCCTCCAAAGACTGCCCCCCTCCAAAAGAGAGCTTGAGTTTCCATATTTTTTTTTTTTTTAAACACATGACGAAAATGCATAAAGTCCACAGAAGGCAGCAGTCGACTCAGCACACACAGGTGGAGAATGGGAATGGGTGATGACCAGGAGGAGTTTACACTACTTGTACGACCTGCATTGTTGTAGAATCCTGCGCATTGGATTGTACTCTGCATCCTGATTTGTGGCTCTCACCGCTTCCACTGCGCTTGCAGATTCAATATCGTTTTGTTTTCTCTGATGGTCATTGCATTCTTTACTGAATGCAAACATCGTCATGTTTATCAGAACAACTTTTCTCCTCTACTTTGTGCTCTCACTATCAAAACTTGTCCGTTGCATGGAAAGTGAACTTTGCTTCCCTATTAGATTGGATAACCATGACAGGAGGGATTTTGACAACGACGTGGATATCCTAAATGGAAAATGTGTCCTAAAAATACGAGCTTTCCAGCAGGAATTAGTGATCGATTTACATCAGGACTCTAATTTCATTGCCCCTTCCATTTCTAACCAAGACGCATTCTGGCTCTCCAACTCCGATGTCACCACTGACCTGAGCCGGTGTTTTTACTCCGGACATGTGAATGCTGACCCACAATCTTATGCTGCGTTGAGCCTCTGCAAGGGTTTGCAAGGTGCATTTGGCTTCCACGGCTGGGAATATTTTATCAGCCCGGTGCAAAATGACACCACAAGCGCAGAAGGTGCGCACATCATCAGACGCAGAACCAGCAACAATCTGAAGCTCAATTCAACCTCCAGGTGCGCAGTGGACAGCGACATAAGTCTCCAGGTTGCGCAATCATTGGAGAAATACAAGCGACTAAAAGATTACAACAATGTGACCGAAACGATGCTGAAGAGGATGGGGAGAGCCAAAAGGTTCGCTTCAATCCCCAGGTACGTGGAGACGCTCGTGGTGGCGGACGAGTCCATGGCGCAGTTCCACGGAGATGACCTAAAACACTACCTCTTGACACTGATGTCAGTGGCAGCGAGGCTCTACAAACACCCCAGTATTCTCAACTCCATCAGCATCGTAGTTGTGAAGATCCTTATTATATCCGAGGAGGACAAAGGACCCAAGGTGTCCGGGAACGCAGCCATGACGCTGAGAAACTTTTGCACTTGGCAAAAAAAGATGAATAAAAACAACGACAAGCAGCCAGACTACTGGGACACAGCGATCCTTTTCACTAGACAGGTAACAATGCTCTCTGCTTGAGTTCACAATGCAGGGTCTCAGGTAACACGGGGGGATGTGATATTTTAGTACGCGTAATTACGCACAGAAATGCGTAAATCTGATGATATTTCTCAGCAAATACATTATTTCATCTATATATGTTCTAAAAAAATAATGAGGCAATGATGATGATACATACATTAATTGTGGCATTTTTTATGTATAAGGTATGTGCAAAATGCTGTATAGACTTTACATGACGGGCTTCCACTCCTGCTGTGTCAGGTAATTGGTTTGCTCTCAAAACATATTCTCCACCTCTGGTGAACTCAGTGAATATCCAATCCACTAATACACAATCCACAGCTTTGACACCGAGGCTGGGTCACTGAGGAAATTACTTGAGCTGAACAGAGAGAGAGAGAGTCTTGATTGCTCCTCATGGATCCTTAGAGGGAAGTTTTATAAACTTGGAACCCACCTCCAAGTTCTCTCTGCACTCCCAAATATTTGGCAGATGACACCAGGTCAGAGATGAAGTCATCGCTCACATTCATTGGTCAGCGTGCAACCACTGATTTATCTGTCTGCCTTGTGGATTCCTGCCACATTGATTTAAGTGAAGACTTGGAATGAAGTTGACATATCAGTAGATATTTAATTACTTAGAATTGTTTGGATATCGTTCAGTCAAAGGGTCAACTGCAGATGCAATTACAGTCTCAAAGCTGTCGCCTCCGCCACCAGAATTAAAGAGTCATACCTAACATAATAAGGTGCTGAATCTGTCACTAACATGACATATAACCTGATCATATCAGACCTCAAACAAATGCTTGTTTTAACTGTAACTTTGCCAAATTTAAGTGCCACCAGGGATGCATTAGTCGGAAGTGTCTTGTTTCTCCCAGTCACTCCCATTCTTCCTCCATCTGTGCAGTTTTCCAGCCCTACCCACCACCTTGCCTGCTCCTCATTAAACAGGCCCCTGAAGGGAGAGATGGGGCAGTGGGGGAGTGATGTAGAAGGGGGGGAGGTTCCTATATGCATGTCAGAGATATGTCACATCCCTCCATGTTTCTGCCCCACCTGCCCCGAGTCTGACACAAGCTGCAGTCAGCCTGGACAGTTGCATCTTTACAACATAGTCTTAACTCTCTCATTCATTTTTTTCTATGTACAACACTATGCTCTTCCCACTTAGGCCATGACAGCTCAAAGATGGGCTGTATTTTCCATAAAAGTATTTCAGCTACAAAATCTTGGGTGTTACCAGGTTTTAGGGTCATCAGATTGACGTGCAGAGTTGATGTTATAAACTCTGTAGCCAGTTTAGAAGACCCCATTCAACTGTACTAGACCTACAGACAGTGAGTCATGTGGAAGACAGGCGTCAAGGGATTCAGTCATTGTTTGAGTTATCATTATATTGGGCTGAATGAATGACCTACACTGTAACAAGTGCTGTATTTCAGAAGAAGCTGCACTTACCACGATTGGTCAAATAAAGAAAATTTGGCCCTAACCCTTATGTGGAAAAACAGGTTCCTGCTGATGGAATTTCTTGCCTAAACTGTGCAAGAAAAACACAATGGGTAAATACTGTCACAGTGTAAGTGCACAGAGCAGCATTTAGAGTGTATACAACAAACAAAAGATGTAAATGTTTACACCTGATTCATCACCATCCACCTAGCTTCTGTCTAGGTATAACAGTAGGGACATATAGAATAACATACACATGTCTGTATTGACAGCTTTCTTTATAAATACATATAATATTCAATCTATCAGAATTAACTTTCATTCACAAACAAATACACAAATGTTTTGGGCTTGATAACATTATGTGCAAAACATCCAGGATCTCAACACTTCAAGGACTAAGTGCTCCAGTACAAAATATGAGAGGCTTAATGGATATGACCAGGAAATGATAAGATAAGATAAGATAAGATAAGATAAGATAAGATAAGATAAGATAAGATAAGATAAGACAAGACAAGACAAGACAAGACAAGACAAGACAAGATAAGACAAGACAAGACAAGATAAGATACACCTGTATTGATCCCCAGCGGGGAAATTCAATTGTGGCAGCAGTACAAGGACAGAAATAAATACAGACAGAAACTATACAGGAGTATTAGGAGACAAAATAACATACAGTGTCAGTGGTGTGATTAATAGCAGCAGAGTCAGCAAGTCTATGTAAACAGTGCACACCAGGCTAATATATGATATGATTAAGTAATGGTACTCAGTGTTTGTCTGTATTAAAATAATAGAATATAATACAAGAGTCAATTTAAGATATTAACACAATACAGTATAATATGATACATTATGATATAGTGAAGGATGTGAGGCAAAGTATAAGCTGAAGTGTAGTAATACTAAAAGAGTAGTAAAAAATAACATAATATATAGTATAGTATAACCTAATATATAGTATAGAACAACAATATAACATAGTACATACTATACTATACTACACTATGCTTATACTATATAGTCTATACTATATAATATAAACATAGTGTAGCAATATAACACACCACGATTTATATGTAAAACTGCCAGGTTTTGTTTATTTAAAATTGATTGACAACAGTGCATCTTCTGTTGATTTATGACTTGGTGACTTGAAATTATTCTGTTTAGTCCGTGGTGTTGTGCTGGTTTACCGTGGCTTTCAGTGGGCATTTCAGGCACGTCCATTGTCTGCCATTTACCAGCCCACAGTGTAATTTGTAGGTTTTATGAAGACCAACTCGGCGTTGTCCAGAGGCAACTGTGGTCGTCTTTAAACTCTATAGCCAGCATGATTGTTGTGTAAAGAATGTTGCAGGTTTACTCAGTTCATTAAAATACACACAAAGTGAATTGTATCTGACCATCCAGTCAAAATCTAACTGCAAATCTGACGTATTTATGTTTCCCCTGGGTGAGAGGGGGTGGTTGTACTTTAGCTCACAGCGTGTTTGCCTTCACATGATAGAAAATGGGTTGAGAAAGAAAAGAGTACACCTAAATATGTCCGGATGTCGTAAACTGTGTGTGTGTGTGTGTGTGTGTGATACTGCAGTATCAGACCTATTTTTCCACTCCTCATAGTCTTTAGTTTAAAAAGTAGGCCTACTAACTGAAACTCTGACCAACATGTCAATTATGAACACTGCACCCAAAACAAACTAATAGGCCAGATGGTAATTAAATGCATCAAAATCTGTACACAAATTAAAATGAAATATTTCTTTGCTGAGATAACTTATTGTTTTTAAATTGCACAAAAGGCACAAAAATGCAAAGATAGATGACAGATGTGGGAAGTAGGTCAAAGCAAACAAACTCATTGACACTGCTGTTTCTTCTCCCCTGTTCGTCTTGCAGTTTTGATTTTTTTGCTCATAAATGGCCCAAGCGTTCAGATGTCGTCTGCACACATGAGCACATCTGGACTAGATTTGTGCTGGCCAACAATTGTGGTTTTGTGGTTTATTCTAGGAATGATTTGTCATATAACTCGAGGTCTTCACTTGGCACGGTGCGTTTAATGTGTACATCCAGTGCATGAGGAGGATTGCAGCGGCTGTGTGACATTAACCCAATGCTGTGTTTTATCTCTAATAGCTGACCACCATTGGTTTTCTGTGTTTCTGGGTATGTAGAGGCAGCGCTGTTTAGGAGCCAGGCAGATGGGCGGTTCTCTGTGGCGGTTAGTGCAGAAGTTGTCCTGTGATTAGGAGGTTCAGCTCCAAATGGATACTCGCTAAGATTGGATTTTAAAAACCTTGTGGTGGAGAAATAGGTCATCTGGAAACTCTGCTCTGGCATGGAAATGTTATGATTGGGGACAGTTGCATTACGTCATAGAAGAAGGTGTGCTCTAAACACTGTTGCCCACCTAAAACACTGAAAAAAATGGGTGGTGGAAAGCCTGGCTTAACACAATCACATCTTTTCCCAATCTCTAGAAAGCAAACCTTACTGTAAGACAACTTAAAGGAGAAGTTTTGTCCATCGCATCTATTGTGATTAATAACATGGTACTCACCAAGTTAATTGCTGAGGCCTGGGACCAAGGTGACGTCACTAAAAAGAAGTCAGACAGGGAAAGAAACAGGATCAGACATGTTTCAAACAAACTCCAAGGCTAGAATGTTACAACCACAATACAATAACACAGAAATGAAGGTCGAGGCTACACAAATTCAGGCTCAAACTGCAGTTCTTTAAGTGCCGTCTTCTTCTGGCTTTTTCTCCATCAGTGATTCCCAACCAGGGGTACCTGTACCCCAGGGGGTACAAAAGATTGTGGAGCAGCTCAACTAATTTGAAAAAATATAAAGTATGATTTGACCAAAAGAATATGAGCTGTAACACCTGAACACTACATGTTGCAGTTATACAAGAGTGAGTAAAAGTAATGGATAAATAGTTGGAATAGTTTGTAAAAAGTAATGGATAAACGGTTGAAACATTCAGCTTCACTCCAAGTAGTTTACTAGTAAGATTGCTGACCAAACCAACCTAAATATTGGCAGTTCAATTGTATGAGAAAATGAACAATATCCACTTCTGTATAATGAATGGTGTTATACATTTGGAACATACATTGGGAATTGATGAAGGGGCATGTATGTTCATCTGACAGGACTGTGGGGTTTTGACCGAAAAGGTTGGGAACCACTGCCCTCGCTCTGACCCGCTCAGATTTACTAATGACAATTTGTTTTTTTCTCCAGGACCTGTGCGGAGCCTCCACCTGTGACACTCTCGGCATGGCGGATGTCGGCACCATGTGCGACCCCAAGAGGAGCTGCTCTGTGATCGAAGACGACGGCCTCCCTTCAGCCTTCACCACTGCTCATGAGCTTGGTGAGCCAACACCGTCCGTCATTCAATCCACATTAGTACTCTAACGTTTCCTATAGTGTCACAGATAAAAGTATCCGTGTATTCACGATAGAACATCTGGTTCCCTCTCGACAGGACACGTGTTCAACATGCCACACGACAATGTGAGGGCCTGTGAGGATGTGTTTGGGAAACTGCAGGACAACCACATGATGTCTCCCACTCTCATTCAGATCAACCGCACCAGCCCCTGGTCCCCCTGCAGCGCTGCCATCATCACTGAATTCCTGGACAGCGGGCACGGTGAGTTTCCACGACCCCTGACCCCTGTGTTTAACTACAAACAGCCTCATATAGTGTGTTTGAAGAGTTGTGAAGCCAAAGTCAGGGCAGACATAAACTATTACTAAAGGGTAACTTCACAGATTTTATACATCAAAGTCTGTTTACAAGTCTTGGGGAGTACTACTGCATATCTGGGGGGAAAACAAAGTTGTATAAAGCCTTTTGTGGCTCCAGAGGGCGCTACATGAAGTCTGATCGCCTCAAGTGACATCACTTGAGTCAGCGTCAGTTGTGGTTGAAGAATACAAGTTTAAAATTGTAAAAACTTGGAGGATGTGATGAAGTGAGTTTATCAGACCTCTGTAGCCCGCTCCTCATCTCTGCTTGAGGCTAACAGCTTGAGGCTACATTAGCTGCTAACAGCATAACACACCAGCAGTCGAGTTGCATTGTGGGTAATGTAAGCACCAGGTTTTGACGAGGAAGACAATATCTCTGGTTCTGCTGCATCAATTTTGATGTTTTCTTTTAAACTTTCCATCGTGAATCCGAAAATGAGTGCAATGCTAAATTGATGGAGTGGTCCTTTTACTCCGTGTTCACACCGGGCGGTAATAAATTAATTTGTGTGAATGAATTACATATAAAGTAATGTAAAGACGCGATTAGACACGAGTTCCGCAAATTCGCTCATTCATGTGAGTTGAAATATCTGAACTTCCGCAGCGTGCGAGTAATCGTGTGAATGAAGCGAGTCAAAACAGAAGGTTCCAGCATCCAAACTCATGCGAATTAAGCGAGTATATTATTTTATTCACATCTGGTCTGAACACCCCATAAGGGCTACCAACAGTGTGTAACAAACATGTATTAGGTGTTGATGAGGAGAGCACATTCTCATTGTATTATTCATGTAATCAGAGCCTTCTGTTTGTCAGTGGATCAAGACATGACCACCATGCAGTTGTTGAAGGGGAGCAGGCTCTTCTTTTGACATTTGCTGGGTTTTACTCAATTTTTCTGGGTTAACAGCCTCTTGATTTGCAATATGACTACAATCATTTGAGGTAAATGTAAGTGAGAGCATGATTGAATTTCAGCATCAGTCTAGCTTCAAATGTGACATCTGCCTAACCTTGTATAACACCATGCTCATAGAAAAGACTGGCAAAAAGAATTTCATTCGGTTGGATTCAGATTGTTTGCCAAGCAGGCCAGACCACAGGACTTGGCCTCGGAGCAATGCTAAACGTTTATTTTAAAACTGCCCCCACATCTGTCCCAAATTAGAGGGCTTCTTCTGGGGAGAGTCGCCACAGTGGTTTGGATAGCGAGGTAATATCTTCCCAGTGTTTCCCATGCAGGTTTACTCCAAATAGACAAACTTTTTTTTTTGCTTATTTCTGTGTCCATTTAAGAGATGGTCTGAGAACAAAAGAACACAAACTGGTCCAGAGCAAGACATGGAAGAACATTTTTGACTTGACAGGGAGTGATTTCCATCCAACAACGTTGTAACTTGGTTTCTCCTGGCCGTCTGTCATAAATCTAGACTTCAAAAAGCAGTGGGGAGAAAAAAAAACATGTTGCCACATGTTTGAGGCAGTTTTCATGCAGTGCTGCACCCAAAATTATCTGTAACCTGTTCATTTCTCCACACACACACACACACATTACCAGCTATTGTTTTCAATGATTGCTCTTTGGAGAGAGAGTAGGAAGGAAGAGGTGAGGTTCAGCTTGTTCAGTGCGGAGTGACTTGTTTGTATAGTATTGTACAGTTATCAGTTAATCAGCGGGTTTCTTCTGCCATATTTGTGGTGACATGGGAGGAAACTAATTTGCTGCCTGTTACAGCTCACTCTCTCACTGCCTTATTATCTGTTGTGAATTCACCGCAGCACGAATGGCATAATAAACAGTTCAAAGCAAGTAAACCGAGTTTTTCCCCAGTGCAAATGACTTGTGTAGGATGTGTAAATTCCCCATAAGGGTGAGAAGCTGTGTGATAAAAAAAAAAAACACTCCTCCTGGAAACCTTCTCATCCACTGACGTTGATCTTTCATGTTTCCAAGCATCTGCTCGTCAAACTCCTATTATTAGCCCGTTCCTGGAAAGGTTTCCATGTGCCATTTATTGTAAATGGAGTCCATGCCTTTGACCTTTGAACTGCTTGCTCGCCGCATGTCATTTTAGTTTAAAGATTTCAAGATTGGATCTAAAAGTTGAATATTATTCTAGTACAACTTTATCGCCGGGTGAGATCAAACATGAGAGGATGAGCTTGTGGGTTTTTAGGGAGAGTT
>JAOVVB010155782.1:0-11724 GCA_028570985.1 Heterobranchus longifilis | reverse complement strand
GAGGGGAATTGGACACGACTAGATTGGGGAGAAAATCGGGGAAAAAGAATTGGACAGGACTAAATTTATAAAAAAAATTAAATGTGTAAGCATGTATAATGAGTGTGTTCGAAACCAATTCAATCGCAGAGTTTAGAGAAAAGGGCATATTGGAACCTTTTAACTGACTTGATTTTTAATAATGTAACGCCATAAAAATCCATTTCCGTTGCACCACTCAAAAGTGTGGCGATGATAAATCAGTGTGGCGATACGTGAATCAACACACACACAATTTTTTTTTTTTGTGTAACGACCCCGCCCCCAATCTCTAATATGCACTTAAGATAATAAGACTTCACAGTTGAAAATCATACTTCGCAACATGTCAAAATACAATCTGGGTAATTAATTAATTAATCACATCACACACCATCAGACAGGCTCTTACAACTCCACTTAACCCTAACAAACCAAACTGAACATTAGTATAATATTGCTGTCAATTACTTGATTTGGTGTCGATTTATACACTTAAGAAGACAAATATTTCATAAAAGTTAAAGCCGAATAATCTTTAAACGAGCAGCTTTTCCTACAATCCGTCAAGGTCCACTTCTCTCAACCAAGCCTTACACTGTGACAAATATCGTGCCTCCCAATTATCGCGATATTTCCGCTCGTATCATCAGTAACCCTGTGCTATTATTACTGTATTATTATTATTATTATTATTATTATAATCATCATCAACGTTACAGAAATACCGACCAACATATGACTCGGATATGAGTATCATTACATTAATCATATTAGTGCAGCTAAGGAACAAGGTTATTTAGTGTTTACACTCTTAAATTCGTGCTAAAGGCTAAAGTCTGTGAAATCGACAGCAGAGAGACCGGGAGCACAAACATGCAAAACATCCCAGTTCCACGTCTCCCTGCGTTACCGGGGATTTCATGTTAAAGCCTGAACAGAAAATGCGAACCCAATAAAACATTAACATTAAAAAAAAAATCGTCAAACGAAGTCATAAAAAAGCCTCCATACCGATGAGTTCCTGCTCCTCGCCCGTCGCCTGGAAACAGCAGATTTTTTTTTACGGGAATCCGACGGTTTAATCAGATTCTGAAGCTCGTGAGCGTCTACGTCACTTCCGTGTTTTTTGCCCCTCCCTCTCCTGACGTTAATTCTGGACACCTGTAACCGTGCGCGAGAGTGACTGCGGCTGCGTTACTAACCAGTACAGTACTACATACACGAGTGCACTACATAAGAGGAGGAAAATATATATATTACTTAAACACACTATTTAGTGCACTAGCGTTAACATGGAGCGAATTGGGATTTCGCCTGTTGAGAGGCGCAAAACCTTCATCATTCTGCTTAAAAACAACCTAAAAAATCAATTTACTTTAAAACTTACATTTATACTTATGAGCAATTTCTACCATCATTTATTAAAAAAAACAATAAAAAAACAATACCTAAGCGCGTCACTAGTTTTACCAAGTTTAATCCAAAAAAAATATTTGAAGTAATTTTTTTTGTTTGTTTTTAACATCTGATTTTACAAAATAATTTTAGCAGATTAATCCACCTTTATATTGTTTTTAATATAACAAGCACACATTGAAATCAAATTAATTTAATGAATTTATTTGTCACATACACAACTACACCCATGCAGTGAAATGCTTATATGACCTAAAAAAATAAAGGCAGGGTAGAGTGAAAAGACAAAAAGTATTTTACTGCATGGAAAACTTGCACTGAGAGAAATGCAACTTGTAATCTTCTGAAATATTTAAAATTTACAAAGGGTCTGTGTTTGCATAGTTTGCGTGTTCTCCCCATGCTTGGTGGGTTTCCTCTGGGTACTCTGGTTTCCTCTCACAGGCCAAAGACATACAGATTAGGCTAATGAATGTTCCCGAATTGCCTGAAGTGTGTGTGTGTGTGTGTGAATGTTGACTGAAGGTCATAAAATGTAAACAAATACAGTAGTACTGCAAGTACCATTGGCCTCCACGGTCCTTAGAGGTTTCTAGATGGATGATTGGATGGTGTAGGATATTATAGCATTAATTCCTAACATTTCTATCCACTAATAAGCAACTAATTTGGGATTTATACGCCAATGGTCGATTTTTCCTTATTGCCTTAAAAAACACTTTTAAAAAAAAAGTCTTAGCATTAACACACATATTAATAACACGTACTGTACAATACTGACAGTGTTTTTGCTTTCAGACACCTGGGGTTAGTACTGACAGGGGTGTGTCTTGGCACATTGCCCACCACTCAGAGGACCAAAATACCTTCTTTTGGCAGTCAGAACCTGGATACAGCTATATTCTGGTGCATCACTACAGAAAACCTAATGAATATTTTAAAGATTATTATATGACCCAGGCACATCTACATTCATATGAATTATATAACTTTGGAGGAAGGATTCACAAAGGGATAATTCGTATTATATACACTAGAGGGCAGCATACATTTACAGTATAAGAAACACTGAGACTCACTCACTCATCACCTATACAGCTGTATCCTGTATACAGGATTGCAGGGACCTGGAGCTTATCCCAGGAGACTTAGGGCACGAAGAGGGGTACACCCTGGACGGAATACCAATCAATCGCAGGGCATACACATACACACACTCGCATGCTCGTTCACACACTATGGGCAATTTGGGAACACCATTTAGCCTAATCTGCATGGCTTTGGACTGTGGGAGGAAACCGGAGTACCTGGAGGAAACCCACCAAGTACAGGGAGAACATGTAACCTCCATGCACACAGATCCTGAGGCAGGAATCGAACTTGGACCCTGGAGGTGCAAGTCGACAGTGCTAACCATTAAGCTAGTGTGCCGCCAGCACTGAGAGACAGGTTTAAAAAGGTAAATAAATAAAATGTAAAATCTGGACCTTCTTAATGAATTTTGAGATTCTTTGCACCCAAAAACAGTATATACCCAAGTCCCACCCCTAGGACTGCAGGACATCTTCAGAACCTATTAAAGCCCTATATCTGGTAAAATCTCATACATCTTGAGGACTGATTTGCTAAAGTCCTTATACTAAAGTCGTCTTAAAGATAACCTAAAGATGACCTTATGGCTAACATTTTACTTCATGAGCTAGCTCAACTTTAAAGCAATCAAGGAAACATCCAATGATTAAAAAATACTATAACACAAAGGAAGCAACACAGAACTGGTTTCATGAAAACTTTTTATTTGCAAACACACCCCAAGTAGTTTCCACATGCCCTTGGTGATCTTATTAAATATAGTTTCAGTAGCTGCATTCATGTCTAATTACTGTACATCATGTCAATAGTATTAAGTACAGAAAAAGAAATGTCATCCAGCCAGCAAAACATTTAATTTCCAGTTCATTGTCTGTTAACATGTTGAATAAATACCATACTGACAGTCAATACCTTAAATGTTATTCTTTAAACTACTATTGTAAATTCTGTGATTTGGAAAAAGAAAATCCAATGATGAACCCTTAATGTCTAACTTTACATTCTAGAAAACAACAGAAGTAAACAGAAGAACAGAATCCCAACACAAGTAAAACATTAGTGAGACATTTTCTCAGGTTTTCCAGCATATGATAACAAAATGGCTTGAAATGATGGTTTGAAGTCCATTAAGACTCAGGTATGTTTGTTTTAGATCTCAGTTCATCTTATGATCCAGATGAGAACAAGATATAAACCTGATTTAGCTAAAGAATAATTCACAGTCTAGATTATGCAGACGATGCTGCCCAACCCTCCTCCTTTGTCATCTGGGCATTGAGTCCGGCAACAGCACAGTGGTTTTGTATAGGAATAGGGTTAAGAGTCTTGCCTGAGGGACCAACAGTACGGCATTTTAGGAAATTAATACATTTGTAACCCTTACACCAACATAAGCAACCATTACACCAAGTAAGTGCATTACTATTATGTGTAGATTTGTAGTCGATAGGTTTCTATAGCAATAGTGATTTTTATGGGGTTGCTGGCCAAAACCCCAACTCTCCTCATGGATGCATTGGGGCCATATAGGCAAAGGGTTAAGGGCAAACCATTGATGGTGGGGCTCGAACCCTTGACTCCTGGTTAAGCAACCCCCCAGCCTCGACCACCTGAGCCTGCATCACTCATTACTTGTTGCTAATGTACAGATGACATTTAGCTCAGAAATGGACAAAACAGTCTGTACAAAATGTCTGAATATTGGTATTGAAAATTAGGCAAAAGAAGAATATCATTGTCCCTGATGGCCAAAAACAATAAACACCGCTTTAAAATCTGGTTAGTAACGCAAAATCTCATGCTGTAACCTCTTTAAAATATTTGTAATCTAATCTCTTCCACACATTCATGCACATATTCCCTAAGAGACGTCCGTATTGAGTATACTAGGTTATAAATAAATCTTTATTCGGTGGTTTAAATACTTGTATTTCTCTTTAAATATGACCTGTACAATTATTTTCATTTAAAATAAAGATCATTTATAATAATAAAGATGAAATATTCAATAAAATAAAAGAGTGATGCATTCTTTCAAGTTTGAACATGGCAGATAAGGACTCAGTCTTGCAGATTCTCTTGATTGTAAGCTGTAGGAGCATAAATTGAGGAGTCAGTGTTAGTCACACAAGCTATAAAGAAAAGGTGGGCAGGTAAAAAAAATTGCTCTTTCCATGATGCTCGAGTGCTATTCAAACTAAGTCATACGTAAAGGATCTTACGAATTGAGTGTAGATTAGAAATATTTGAGTTCGGTATGTTTTCAAACAGAAATCTATAAAGAATGTGGTAAAAATGCACTAATTATTATTTTTTTGCATCAATCTACTATATATAATTGAAGAGTACAATATGTAGGTTAAAAAAATAAATAATGGTAAATAATAGTGAAAATGTTTAACTTCAACTAATTGCATAGAATTGAGTGGATAATAACTCATATGCAAAAGCTACACAAGGCTAAAATATTTTTTTTGTGTGTAAAGAGAAGAAAAGCAATAATCTTACACATTACAGGAGGATCCTGTTTGGATCGGAAACCCTGAGATGTAAGTGTGTCCATGATCCACTGTAGTGCTTTAGTTGACTGACAAACCTAACACAAAAACAGACTTTCTTAAATATATAAAAAAACTAAAATAAAAAACATTTACTAATTCAAAAACAGCAATAACAAATCAACAGTCAATGCGTTATTTTAAGACATAATGGTCAGCTGTTCTGGAATACTGTAGTTCTGTCAAAATCAGTATTGTCAAGTGCATTCGCAAAACCCCATCAAGCACCTTGATGAAACTGACTCTTATGAAGACCATCCCAGGAAAGCAAGAACAAAACGTACCTATGCTGCAAAGAAGTTCATTTATAATTTACAGTCTTAGTAATGACCAATTAAAAGCGCTTCGATTTAGATGAAGGCTTTACAAAACATAAGTAGTAGACACATCTCAACATCAACAGTTCAAAGGAGATTACTGCATGTTTTGGATGCCTTCAGACAATTGTTTTAGAGTGTAGAAAAAAATTTAAATCAGGAAAGCCCACTGAATTAGAAGGTGTGTCCAAACTTGCACTGTCCATATGTCCATATGCACTCATGTTACAAAACCATGTGCATTAAAAGTGAGTCCAGTTATAGTCAGGTGTGCACAAACCTTTGGGCATATTGTTTATTTTTGTAGCAATTTGAATAAACTCCTTACTGATTTAAAATGTTTTAAAGTAGAAAGTACTGCATTAGATTAATTGGATTCTAGCGAGTAGAAATGGGCAAAACTATTATTTTAACAACAATTATAACACATATTTTAGACAATATGATAATTTCAGATTTGCATAGTATTTTTGTAATGCACTTAATTTCCATTATGTTCTTTAAAAAAAATAAAATCTTTCTGACCTGCTCCTCCAACCGGCCAAGCCTTTTTTCCATAGACGCAAAACCCCATGCTTGTCCATGCTCTATTATTTCAGACATGGTTCCAACCCTGAAATAAAATAAGGCTGTGCATATTAGCCTAAAAATCACTGTAAATTTGCTTCTTACTGTATATTATATAGTTACATTAAAAACCTATGACAGGCACTTTAGCACTTTACTAGGAACATAAGCAATGTCAGATTAGTTCTTATACCATGGTGCTGTAGAAGGTGTTAATTAACGTTTTATTTTTAAAACACTAGCTCTGACAGTACTGTTGGGTGCAAAGCAAATCACAGATCATATACATAAGAAGACATGGAAAAAAAAAAGTATTTTTGCATAATTGTTGATATGATGAAGTTTTTTATGAAGAACAGTACCAGCTTTCGGGAATAGTCATTGTTAAGACAGAATAATTAAGCAATACCACATGAGAGCGAGTGCTGTTGGAGTGTTGTACAGTTGTGACTGTAGGCATTAGCTGATATCCAGTACAATGGCACAACCTTGAATGGGTTATTGCTTTCATACAACAGTTCTATAAAAACTGTTTATCATCAACAGATTTCATCAGTAGCCAAATCAACAGATGAGGAGAATAAACCATGGAGGAACGTGGTGGAAAGTTCTGAGAAACTTACCGGATTTACTTATTCCGCTTAAGAATCTCAGCTAACTTTGGAGGTTCCAGGGTTGAGTCCCAAATTAGCATTAAACGGAAAGCTAGTGCGCTATGCACTGTAGGAGGCGTAGGGAACAAGGAAACAATCCCTTGTTCCACACACTAAGTGTCCTTGATCAGGGGTTAGGGAGGGATTTGGGATTCAGCCTTGTGTTAGAAGCTAGTTTGCTTTGTTGTTTGTGTTAGCCATGAACAGAACAACATGGACGGTTCAGAGGCAATTTAGAACACCTTAGAAACAATTACAAAGGAGGAAAAAGTGTTGATTTACATAACAGCGTAATTAGATGTACATTTGCTGAAGGTGCTTCCGTGACTGGCTTAGAATGTGGGTTTTCTCAGGTAGCAGCTCTCACCTCTTTCCAGTACTGTAGATCCTACTGACCTACTCTCACCCATGCTGCAACCAACAGTTAGTGTAATTAACAATTGGTATAACACCTGTGATGTGGAGTGGTACATATGATTACTCTATGTTACTCTATTGTTGCTCTAGGCTCTCTATGAACACTTGTGAAATGCCAATTCCACGAGTTTTCACCAGACTCCTGGTTGAATCTCGTCCAACCAGATTACTCGGTTGAAACTACCCGTCAGCCCAAAGTTTCAGCTGGACTTCTATCAGTGCCAGGCTTTAATCCTAAAACAATGGGTGCTAGGGTATTCTCTAGAGTGGCACCAAGGCTCTGGAACAAACTCTCCCTTAACATTCGATACTGTAACTCCATCTCTGAGTTTAAAAGAGCTGGCAAGACTCATCTTTTTCAAATGTCACCTTTGATGTTTATATAACTTTATTTATTTACTTCTTTTTTTTTTTAAGTAGTTATTTATATTAGTGACCTCTACTTATCACATATCACTGATTGACTAATTTCATTTGATCTTATTTTATTTAATTTTATATTATACAGTGGAACCTTGAATTACGAGAATAATTCGTTCCGGAGGTGTGCTTGTATATCAAAACACTGGTAAATCAAAGTTGAATTTCCCCATAAGAAATAATGAAAACTCAGATTATTTATTCCACTACCCAAAAAAATAAATATATAAAAATAATGAATAAAAAATATAAAGTAAAAATAAAACGAATGAATCTACACTTTACCTTTGAAAGAAGTAAAAATAAATCCCGACAGATAAGTGTTTCCGTTAGTATTTGTGCGCACGCGCTGTGTATGTGTGTGCGCGCACGCGCTGTATATGTGGGTGTGTGCATGTGGGTGTTCGTGCGCGCACGTGCTGCGTATGTGTGTGCGAAGCTAAAGTAAGAGGAGAGGAGGATTGAGCCCCTTCCCCCTCTCGTCTTACACAGTAATCCTTCCTCCTCTCTTATTTAAGAGGGAGGAGGGGTACTGTGTGGAATGGCTTTCACACACACACACACACACACACTAACAGAAACACTGCCTCATCTGAAAAATTAATCATCTCTAACGACACTCGAGTGCGTGCATACAGAATCACTGCTGTAAAGTAAAAATTAAACACATTAACCTGCACTTTACCTTTGAAAAGAATCACTACAGATCCTTGTTTCCGTTAGAGTGTGTGTGTGTGTGTGTGTGTGAAGGCGAGAGGAGGAGGGGAGGGCCACAGTTTCTAATGACACGCACACACACGCGCACACACACGCACACGCACTCACAGTGCAGGCTGAGAGACAGAGAGAAAGAAAATGTATCTTAAACCTCTCTAATGACACTTTTGCTTTACACGTGTGCACACGTGTGTTGTAGAAAAACCGTGACACTCGGTGTCAAAACAAGAAGCGCATGCATGATACTTGGTCCTCGTAAACCGAGACTTGCTCGTTTTTCAAGTCTAAATTTATTTAACATTTTTGCTCGCCTTGCGGAACACTCGCAAACCGGGTTACTCGCAATCCGAGGTTCCACTGTATTTAATAATGCAGATTAATTGTCTACAATTTTATTTTTAGTGATTATATCCTCAGTTATATCCAAGTGATATATTCTCAACCCTTTATTAAATGCTGTTTTTAGTTTCGTACCTTTTACTATGTCCAATGTCCTTGGGTACTTGAAAGTTATTATTTTTATAAAAAAATAATATTTATAATTTTTTTATTACATGTATTATTATTATTTTTATTATTATTATTATTATTGTTGTTATATCATTATAAATATACTGTATATAAAATAAGCACTGGCAAATTACTGTGTTATAAGGAAAATTAAACACTCCTATTAGTAGGAGCATTGCTATTATTAGGAGCAATAACTCTGGAGCAAGGAGAGGAATAGCTCCACTTCATGTGCTGCCACTTCACACCAGGAAGTAGGTTATTTATTTTTATAGTAGTACATCCCATCATGTTTTATTCACCACTTATCAATTTGCTCTATATGGGCTCTATTAAAACCAGTCCTTTATGTTAAGAAAGCCTGCAATAATGTATTGCTCTATGGTCTTTTTATTCCCTCAGAGTAAAGTGCAGTCTTGTAAACCTGCAGTCCTATCAATATTATGTATACTGCATAAATTTTGTTTTAATTCATAATGGGCTTGAGGTCGTTATAATACATTGGGGTTATGGGTATGTGTTGTCTTGCAGATACAGTAGTTGCTGATGGATCAGAAAATGGGTTGTGACAAGGTTTTGTTCTGGATCATCTGAAAGTGTTTCTGGAACAGTGCTGAGGATCAAGTACTAAATAAAAGTGTGGTGAGTGACAGACTTTACTTTTCTGCAGTTTCTTCCATACGGTGCTCCATACTCTGGTTATCATCCTGTTTTAGAGAAGCCAGATAGTTTTCCTTCATGAACGCCTCCCATGACATCAGCTCCTCTTCTTCTGTTTGACTCAGCTCCTTCCCTGTATAC
This sequence comes from Heterobranchus longifilis, assembly GCA_028570985.1. Classification (NCBI taxonomy): domain Eukaryota; kingdom Metazoa; phylum Chordata; class Actinopteri; order Siluriformes; family Clariidae; genus Heterobranchus; species Heterobranchus longifilis. The sequence continues at coordinate 2,235 of JAOVVB010155782.1, read as the reverse complement.
AACATGTGGGCATTTAGCGAGTTTCAGCATTTGTTCATTTTGAGTGTATACCATTCTAAAGACAGCAGTGCTATAATTGCATGCAGGCATTTTTATATTACTTTTCACCATTCTTTCTAAGTATTTAGTAAATGAAACACTCACTGAAGATCTTGTGCTTCTGAGGTGTATGTCGCAGGAGCACACGTCTAAAGAAAATGTAAATGTGGCTCAGCAGGATGAAGGGTGGAGGTAGAGAGGGGCGACTGTGGTACTCCTTTATCAGCTCATAACGTTGGAACTTCCAGATTATATCTGTGTTCCCTTGCACTTCCTCAAATGTGTAGCTGTGGATCAGAGCAGAGCAATTGTGGCACATGTGCAAAAAAGGGGTGGGAGTAAATAAATAAATAAATAAATTAGGGTAGCAGGGATCTCTTTAGGACATCATCTACCAAACTTAGTCCCCGTTAAAATAACTTCCACTTGCTCATCAATTTATTATCTATACCACTTATCCTATACAGGATCAGAGGACTGAGAGCAATAGGAAGGATACACCTTGGATGTGGTGCCAGTTTATCGCATGGCACAATCAAGCACACCCTTACATGCACACACACACACACACACACACACACACACACTAAAAATACGGGCAATTTTGAAATGCCAATAAGTCTGTATGTCTTTATACTTACTTCAAGTAAACCTGGGGAGAACATGCAAATCCTACACACAGACCTGTGGCGACCCTGGAGGTACGAGGCCACAGTGCCAACCACTATGCCACTGTGCTGCCTTAAATAATTTCCAGTAAATGAAAAATCCACCGGCACTTTCATATAACTGTTTGGAGGATTCCATGCGTTGGCCAACAGTTTGGAATCCCAGTCATTACATTATATGGTACATTGTACTAACTGCTGGTTATTACATTTCCAGTAATTGATAATTAACAATTCTTATGTAAAGAAGTTACATGGGAATTTACAACGTGTTGGCCATAAGGCTAAAAACTGATTGATTGATTAATTAATTAATTTGTTATAATTAAAGCACTGTTAATTAAATTATACATAATTAAATTTATTTTAATTTTCCATTACCATCTACACGGCTGTCTTTCTCCAAGTGCCGTCCCTGCGTTTACAGTACATGTGACTACAGTATACATCATTAGCTCACTTACTGTAAATGCCTCTCTTATACAGTGTGTACATTTCTCTTTCAGTAGTTAAAAAAACAAAACAAAAAAAAAGCCTACATTTTATATGGTCACAAGCACAGAGCTCTGTATAAAAGGAATTGTGAATCAGACCTACAGTATGCTGTGTTCCCTGTTCCCAGATCAGCTTAGATAGGCCAGCCCATGCCTCACTCTGCTTTAGCCTATGTATAGCTAGGGTGGGTTAAAAATTACTTGGTGGTGGTGGTAACCAGGTATGGTACCTTGATTTACTTTGCTCAAGCTATGTAAATGGTTGTGTATACACCATGCTAGTTTATTGTTCTCAGTGGTTATCTATTGCATATGAGCGAGTATTTAACTAAATGAAATAAACATATGCCCCTTGTCTGGGAATTTTCCACAATCTGATTTGTATGGAATGTAGCATAACATTAATAAACACACTGTACATTTGAATGATCCAACAATATGGCAGACACCCCATTCGATTGACACAAAGCAAGACATGCATCATACATATAACTACACTGGTATTACAGTTGTAGTACTGGTACTCACTTGAAGATGGCAATTAGGAGGTTGAGGAGCAAGATGTTGGCAAATAGAAGATAAACACACAGCATGATGATGGTTAGCCAATCAGGAAATGCTGGGGTGTTGTCACTATTCAGCATCGGACACTTGGGCTTTAGAGGATCAGTGGCATTTATACTGCAACTGGTTGGGTCAAATTGGGTGTCTGGATCACACAAACACAGAGATTATTAATTTTTGAAACTCCGCTTCCTATCATTTTCAATGGATGTACTCACTCACTCATCATCTATACTGCTTTATCCTGTATTCGCAGGGGGCCTGGAGCCTATCCCTTGGAGGCTTAGGGCACGAGACGGGATACACCCTGGACAGGGTGCCAATCCATCGCAGGGCACACACACTCATTCACACACTACGGGCAATTTGGGAACGCCAGTTAGCCTAATCTGGATGTCTTTGGACTGTGGGAGGAAACCGGAGTACCCGGAGGAAACCCACCAAGCACAGGGAGAACATGCAAACTCCAT
>JAOVVB010155753.1:0-11724 GCA_028570985.1 Heterobranchus longifilis | reverse complement strand
ATCAGTGATGGCTGTCGGAATGTAGAGCTATTTAACACTTATTTTAACAAAGTGTAAATCACTTACAGCACCTTTAAGCTACCCAGTAATATATGCAGTAATTAAAATTAGCTCCACCTTTACCAGCTGCAACATAAAAGTGATGAACACATTAATGCATCAATAATAATAATAACCCAGTGATATTACTTATATTATTCAGAAATTAGCCATTCTGAATAAAGAGTACTTTTAATTTTGTATATTTTAATGCAAATACTGTTTTACTTTTACTTCACTTTTGAATGCAGGACTTTTAGTTGTAACTTTTAGTATTTTTTTCACTGTGAAATTACTACTTTTACTTAAGTAAAAGATCAGTAGCAGTCAGATAATCAGACAGGAATTAATACCACACCCACTTTCACCCAACTACATTAGGCATTTATTTGGAAGTGAAACTGAAGTTAAATGTTGATCATAATCATCAATGACACTGCAATATGAGTGCGCACACAATTATGGTAAGTACAAAAGGTTGGAAACTGCCTCAACCTGTCTGCAAACCCATTGTGCACCCATACGTGCGCTCCGTGTCTTGACACTAAGCTGTCATCATCATACCTGAAACTACAAAACTATGATCACGGATGTAAAATAACATAATTGTACTTTAAGAGATGAATAGCCGCCAGAGGCTTATGGTCTGTTGAAATACCATGACCATACCTTCGTAATGAATTCCACCATGCTGTCCAGGACATGACGAATCCAAGTGCTTGCCTCAGACTGGTTTGTCAGCAACATTAGATAAGTCATTTTGAGTTGATCAGCATCGTCCAGGACATTGGACATCATTTCTGCGAACCAGGGAGAGTGTAGACAACAAATATACAACAAAGACAGTTTACTAAGGTCACATTCAGTGATATGCCGAAACAAAAGGAAATCCACCTTGTCACACATTTTCTGTTGTACAATACAGCCCAGGGTTTTCTTTAGACGTGTTATAATTGTCCTTTTTGTGTGTGTGTCTTTTGTCCATTTCCCACATGGTAACTCCTCTAGCCCTACTTCAACATCAGCTTTCATCAGTCCCCTGAGAAAGGGTGTGGACTTTTTCCATTCACCTCTGTACTACACAGTACACGCTGGCCAGGTAGAGAAAACAATAGTGACTGTGGCAGGATGTGGTAAAAAAGTCAGCATTCTTACACTGAACACAATATGTTTTGTGAATGTATTAACTTTCAGATTCAGTCTCTCTGCTCTTGTTCTACCATTGTAAAGGCTGCAACAAAATCTTGCGTTTACTGAGTCTTAGTTCAGTTCTCCATCAAAAGTTTCTGTCAAAATCTATTTCACCTGGACTCGTGAGTAGGAGTAACAAAGCTCTTTTTAATAGTGTTGAAAATGAAATATGTTTCACTGTGGTTTCACTGTGTTTTTGTAGTCTTACCTTCTACAGTATCAAGGGCCAGTGTTGCTAACTTCATGGACTGAAAGCCAGTTCTGAGGACGCTGTGGACAACCATATCCAGCTCCGGGACGATTTTTATAATCTCCATCACCACTTGACCGACACCCAAAAACCTGCCAAAGCACAAGGCCAGACTCAAGATAAAGAAACTGATCACATTACAGTTTGTGTACAGGCCTGATGTATGCAAGGAGAATTTTACATTCAAGGTGCAGAAAGCAGAAGGTAAGGGCAACAACACAAGATGGTTTCCAGTTTGTTTTTTTCTAAGTGTAATGTATTAAACAAGAAAGGTTGAATGGGCTGGAACAAAATTAATTTATAATTTATAAAAATATTAGGTTATAAAAATGGTTTTCAACATCCCAAAATGTTATCTATAAAATACATGTCCTAAGCAATTTCCCAGGAAAAAAAGGAAATGTTTCTTCCATGTACAGTAGTGTATAAATCACCATTTTGATAGTATAGCATGACCATTTGCTGGTGCAAAAAAAACAAAGAAATTGCTTTTTTGGAAATAAAAATAGAATCCTGCCTACTACTATACATTTCTTTAAAAAATCCTTCCACTTCAATCTAATTTGCTTAATAGTTTTTGCAGCATTTAAAATGGATCGCCTCTGGTGGATTTGCTTTATAGCTGACTGGCAATGTACAGTATTGTACTTACAGCTCCTCCTCTATGTTTTGTGGTTGTGTAACTACGCTACGCCGGTTCCTCGTGATGTTGGAGCCTCCTGGGGATAAACCTCCCATCAAGCTGTGCAGCAGCCCTTTGGCGAAGGCCACGTCATGTGGAGCAACATGCTTACTCCATGCCAGGAGAGCCTGGGAAAAATACATGCGGGAGGAGAAGGTATGAGTTAAATTTGCAAAATTCAAATCATTTTAGCTAAATCCAACCTGTACAAGAAGTCAATATTTGTCTGCCCTACTCCTGTCGATAGATAGATAGATAGATAGATAGATAGATAGATAGATAGATAGATAGATAGATAGATAGATAGATAGATAGATAGATTTAGCCTGCACATGCACATCATTGCTATATAAAACTGTACAGCTCTTTAATTTTAAACCAAATATATTGTACATATTTTTGTATGATTTCATTTATGTTTCTTGACTGTTGCCGTACTTGCTTTTTATGCTTTCTCCTACAGTCTATGTTTATTGTCTTGCAGCAAAATACCAAGGCAAATGTGAAAATCTACTTGTCAATAAACCTGATTCTGATATGCCAGCATTAGCTTGCTGGTTGATGTCCAGCTTACTGTTTGAGCGAGTACACAGAGTGATGACAGCGTTAGCTAACAGCTTCTGATTGGGAATTATCTCCTCAAAACACGTCTACCGTAGTGGCAGTGCTAATTGGATGTCTTTGAGGTTTCGGTTCCCCAGGTGCGACCTGGGAGTCACAGTTGCTTGTTGCTACGGCCAACAGCTTTCTTGTGGCCGTAGACTAATTATCTGGTACTCTCTGAATCTAATTATACGTGAAGGTGGCAATTGAGAATGCAAATTAAGAGCGAGGACAGAAGAACACAGACAAGTAACATGAGAGAAAGTAAGAGTGAGACAGTAGCTCCTTTCACACAGAAATTCTGCAATGCGCCGTAAAGAAAATCTGCCATTACACTGGCTTTGTTCACACTGAAACAAGCAAGTGTGATTTTATTTAGCATGCCGGCTTAATGACTTAACAACTTTGCCCTCCCATTCCGTGTTTATACATTTTACTGTATACAGAATGGCAAAGTGGAATAACGGCGCAACATATGTAAAGATGTACTTGGCAAATAAAGAATTCTCATTCTCTCATTCATTCCCACCTTTAACAGGCTGTGTGAAAGGGGCTATAGGGAGAAGGAAAATGCCACCCGCAATCAAGTAGCTGACTCATTTCCAATGTCTATGATTCTCTCTCTTAATGATGATAATGTTCATATCACTCTAACCTACCTGTTTGGCGACCTTATCAGGGCTGATCCAGCCCAGAACCAAGTCCACTGTGCCCATACTGCACGCTGCTGTTAGCCACATTGGGTTACTGCTGTTGTCACACAAGTGCACACGCACCATTTCTCTGTCCAATGTCAGGCCGATAGCCTGGAGAAGGGAAGAGAATTACAGTAAATATAATAAAACTCTTAATAACTCTTGCAGAATTAACACTCTCACATTGGACCTTTAAATATGAAGCTACAGCAAGGAGATGGTTAGCTTAGCTTAGCATTAAAGGGACAGTTCTGATTTTTTGAAGTGGGGTTGTATGAGGCACTTAGGTAATACATTGACTATGGATATGTACCTCATACAACCCCACTTCAAAAAAATCCAGACTATCGCTTTAAGACTGGAAACAGGGGGGGGGGGGGCTGCTGGCTGTAGCTTCATATTTAGCGTACAGAGATGAGAGTAGTATCACTCTACTCATCTAACTCTGTGAAAGTGAATAAAGGTAATAAAGGCAATTTCAACTTGACTTTCCTGTTTCAAATCTGGTTTGTTAACTCAGTGGGTTGAGACCAGTGTGGCAACCCTGAAGACAAAGCTGCTGCGCTTTTATTTTAGTCTTTAAATTTGCACTATGTAGCCTACTATGAAATTACACAAATCTCCTCTGGGAATGAAAAATATGTGTGGAAAAGCATCTCATTCAGATTGGTATAATTATTTTTGCTTCCACCCTTTATTTTTTCATACAGTAAAGGAAGGTATGCTGTGATGCAGTATGTCTATTTCTTAACGACTGTGGTCAACACGTACCTTGTCCAGTGGTATTTTGACCTCTTGTAGAACAAGTCTCATTATGTCACTTAGTGAGTCATTTTGCATCGTGACAACCTCTCCGAGGGAAATGGACACATCTAAGCAGAATCAAATCACATGGTTAGACAAGGGACAAGGGCCCTTCTGAAAATCGTCCGCTCATCTGTGGCCTCGGTGCCCCGCTGCAGAGACCCGCGCTGCTGTCTGCCTCTTCTGTTTTTTTTCTTACCCCTCCCCCTCTCTGTCCTCTCCTCCTTTCAAATCTGCCCCGACAACGGAGTGTTACATGTGCTTCATTTGTCAACGATAACCTCTCATTTTGAAGTTTCTGATGGGGAAAAGTGACAGTATTGTCTCTACTCGCTGATGGACAGTCTCACATTTCCTCTCAGAAGAGATGATAAGGAAGCAAGATGATTCACTCGTTTGTGATTAACCCGACCGTACATGCACATGTAACTCTAAAACTCTCATAGATGACTCACTTGTTAGTTTCCAAAAAATGAAACAACTTGTTATTAATGCTGTTATTAATGCTAATAATTAATGTTATGGACTATTTTTCCATAGAGAACAATTACATACATAAATATGACGTAGGTCGATGACAAAATATGTAAACTACATGATACAGCGATATATCTGTCTCACACATATAGCCTATAGATGGGATGTAAATCCACCATATATAGTCATATCTTATACCTCATCAGACAGCATCCAGAAGACATTAAAACCTGTTTACAAAAAGTCTTAATTAATAACATACATAAGTCCTTATGGGCCAAAGAAGCAGCAGAACCCCCCTGATTCCCCGTCATCAAACAATGTAGTCTAATTATTCTGTTGTGTTTTATTTTTAAATATTACTTACAGAGGCATCAATAATTGTAACCTACTGATGATATGTGATCCTAAACCTTTTCTAATAATATGAATTACAAATACATTATTCTTTTGATAAAAAAATGTTTTTATTTTTCTATAAGTGTTATACTGTTTATTAAAAAGGCATTCATGCTTTTAGAAATGGATTTGTCTATTTAAGTTAAATACAAATAAGTTTTTTGTTTTTTTTTTAACGTATGGCTTTGATGTGCTGTCATGTGGCTTTTGTGCCCTCAAAAGAAAATGACTCGCTGCAGACCAAGTGACCTTTAACCTAAAATTACAAAATTCCAGGCCTGAGTCAGACGTTACACCCTAATGGGATATCGGCACAAAACTTGACTGACAACAATTCTCTGGTGTTGTCTGTCAAAAGTGCCTAAAACAGCAGGACTTCATGCCTTCATTGTGATTCAGCATTTTAAGAAATTATACTGTAACATAATATAACATAAATGTATATTAAGTAATCAGCGGTTTATTTACCTGCAAACGTATTTAAAAAAAAAACACCTAACATATATTAAAGCCTTTTAATTAAAAAAAAAAAAAAAAAAAAAAACACCCTCAAAATTGCTAAGTCCTTGTGGCAGATGTTCAGTACGGCTCAGTGCAGCTGATGGAAAGTTACCTCTGCCAGGCCACTGTTGAGCGTAGTGGATCAGGTTGATACCTCCAGTCAGGAGTGGATGCACCGTGGAAAGTGAGGCACCGACTTCAGGGACATTGCTCTGGATGAAATGCATAACACTAGAGAGACCACAGGGGGGAAAACATTTAATGCTCAAAACAAGACATCACCTGCAGCAAACACTTGACAGAGCCAATAATTAGTATTTCTAAACTGGAACCTATTTATGCCTAAACAACAGCCAGTAGCATTCATGTTTACACATATCTGTCTTAAAAGTAAAAAATGTTGAAACCATAAAATGAAACTGAAACTTTTTCAAGCTGAACTGTCCCCAGTAAGGAAAATAAAAATAAAAAGAGAAGAAGAAAACAGCGCAGGAGAAGAAAGACAGGTTAAACGACACACAGCTAGAGGACAGAGAACTGCACAGACATGAAGTAAACACAAAAGAACACGGTATGGACTCTGAAAGTGTTTAAAGATGGCTTCATCCAAAAGAAAATGTCAACAGACTTTGACAGTTACGGAGCAGAAAACCCCAATCAGCTGTTGTGTTCATTTGATGCATCTTGTGCTGAGGACGGAGTTCCAACCATAAGCTAACAGACTTTTTTTTTTTTCTTTTGCGGAAGCAATACAGTCATTTTTAAATCAATAAAATAATCTTCATAATCAATATTTTATGACCGGCTCGTTCTACATTATCGCTTATGTAAATACTCGGTATAACGCAGCATACTTCAACTATTTCCTTCGTAATCATCCTTTTTCTAAACTTACTAAATAAATAAACACTGTCGTACAGATGCCCTTCATTCATTTAGGGTTGCTCCATCATTGAAAGTGCATTACCCCTGTGTGTTGGTGAGGAAGGTCTCTGCGCTGGCCAGCCATTGGTCAACAGAACCAGAAGAGAAGAGCTGTGGAAGAGCGAGAAGAGTTTCCCACAGCGAGGTCTGATTTTGCAGCTGATCGAACACCAACACCGTCGCCCCTGCCACCGTCATCATCTCATCTGGTCTTGTCAGCATCAGCTCCGTCAGTATCTGACAACCAGAGGGGATTTCAGCGTCAACAAAACAAACATAGATATACATTTTTTCCCACATAAAACAGGAATAAAAGAGTTTTAACAACCCACTGCCTTGATAACAACAGGCTGACCCATTGTAACGACAAGTGATGCCACAGTGTTGCCAAAAACGGGGGCGCTTACCAGAGGCATCAGCAACAGTCGGTGTGGAGAATAGCTCCGCAACGGCGGTAGTAAGCTCTCAGTTGAGGTAGTTTAATTCCTCGCAAAACTCACGCCAAGGACAAGAAAGCCTAACAGACTTTCAGGAGCATCAAAAGTGGTCGAATGAACTTTTTTTTAATGAACTGAACTTTCCTGAAAAACGTTGATCTCTGCCTGTTTTTGGCCAGAAATGAACTATTTAACTTTTTTTTGTAACTGAAACATATTTAGTTTTGTTTAGTTTAGTTTTTCCCAGAGGTCTGAGTATTTTGTGTTGTGGACTAAGCATTATTATGTTACTTAAAATTTTTTTTTATCAATACCAGCAGTGTTCATATGAATACAATCTTTAATAATTTGAAAAAACAAGTTGTGTCTTTATGGTCTTTCCTGCTTCAAATAGTTACTTTTGTTTTGTTGTATGAGCAATTTGTTTTACATTTAAGGCATACATCCTTTGTGTCAGCTGACATTTTGTTTTCAGTATGTTGACTTTAACTTTTGTCAGGGTATTCCCTGGCTGGCACCCCATAGAATAAATAAGAAAATAATAGCTGCACACAAAAGCCGTCACAACCTGCAGGGAACAAACCCACATACTGTATGTATGCAAGCAAACACAAACACACACCTGGTTGAGTGTGTTGAGCGAGACTTCGAACACAGTTTCGTTGGACCTGCAGAAAGTGACCATGGCGTAGGAGAGGGGGTTGGGTGAGCTTGTGTTTATCATGGGCAGCATCATGGTGCAGAGGGCTCTCTTCAACACGCTCATGGACTCCAGCATTTTGTTCACGGTCTCCTGGATTCAGATTATTACAGTTACGCAGGTATTCAATCAAAAGGTCTGCTAGATTTTCTGAGCACAAATGATGATTGTACCTTCAAATCACATTATTAACAGTTCCAATATCAACTGTATTAATGAATTATCATAGAAATCAATCATTTCTACACATGCTCAAAGATGCAATCTACCATATACCATAGTGATACAACTATTCACTTTGAAAATAGTATGTATCCCAAGTCATACATTTAAAATACTGCTTTTTTTTTAAGAATGCTTCAGTGAGCTTGAATACTTTCCTGGATGGATTAAATTGAATTAAAATTGTATTACTTTTAGAATCATCAAGCATAACATGCTATCGTTTATAAAAGAGGAAATAGTATAAAGATACATTTTAATTTGGGATAAACCTTCAAAGAATAAGCCTTTTTTGTCAAAGAAGAAAAATGGCTCATCTGCTGTTAACAATGACCTATAGAGAAGAGTAAGTAAAGTAAACAGGCTGTTTCTCATTCTCAGCAGTTTTGTTCCTCCTATTATATTTTAACAATACCCACCTGGTCTCCCAGCTGAGTGGTATTCATGGCGTTCATGAGAGAGTGATTATTAGAGCTTCCCTGGTTATATGGACCTTTAACACAAGAACACACTGTTGAAAAACTGGCTGAATGTAGCAGTTACAGCAATGCCTAATATCATAGTCACCTTTTAATGCAAACATGAGAAGGGACTGGAGTAAACAAAGTCCACATTTTTTTACCAAACAGTCAACAAAGTCCAGAAAGCGTGGTTCTTCAAGTAATAGTTAAAATATGAGTTAAGAAAGATATTATAACCCCTCTCATATCTGCCTGTTAAATATGAAGTTAACAGGAGACAGACAGCTTAGCATAAAGACTGGTAGTAGAGGGAAACGGTTAGGTTTCGATTAGTTTCCAAGGTAAAATAAATTAAATTTGCCTACCAGCGCATCTGAAACTCACTAATTAACACACATTTTGTTTGTTTAATCTGTAAAAAAAAATTTTTTTTTTAAAAGCTAGCTGTTTCCCCGTTTTCAGTCTTTATGCTAAGCTATTTGTCTCCTGAAAGATATTGATTTTCTCATCTACAGTGTAACTCTCAACAAGAAAGCAAATAAGTGTAGTTCCCAAAATATCAAACTATTCCTTTAATGAAGTCCAATAAGATTTCCATGTTTGTTTCATAATGTTTAATCCAGAAATGTATGCATTCTTCTCAATGTACATAATGTGGCTGGTTTGTCTTCCTAACGAGGTCTCAGCTACAAAATATCAAATGGTTTTCGGTGCCATAACATGTGTCTAAATGGGACTCTTTGACACAAAAATTAAATAAAGTGCATCATTTTACACAGAATTGAAGGTGTGAAACTTTACTGGAAAATGTGATGTTGGCATTGCACATAGGAAAAAAGGGTCTGTGGATGAGGATAACATACCCAAAATGTTTTTCAAGGCCCTAATCAGTACTGCAGGATCGCCGCTGTGGTCGTTGAGATGGAACTGCATCAAATCTGAGCCGGGCATCATGTTTGCTAACGGAGAACTCTTCGACCTGTCATACAGAGTCAAAGGAGCAGATGAGGCATTCAATAGATGTTCAACCAAGTATGTGATTTTAAACAAAAGCCTGTCTTCAAGTTTTTTGTCCATAGAGGGTAGCTGGGCATCACTCATCAGCAGGTTGAATGTTACACAAACAGGTTTTCACCAGTCGCCTTCATTCCTGCGTCTGGAATTTATATTTCAGTGACAGCAACTTAAAGTGTTGACAAAGCTGTTTTAAAAGTCAATGAGTCATCTACTACTTTGTAACAGGTATAAGAAAAAAAACAGACAAAAAGCTTTTTGACTAAAAACTTGATGGATATAAAATGGTGGTGGGTTATGATTAGACAAGGGTTTAGGAGACTTCCCTTCCTCCACAGGGGGGTGTTTGCTGTTGGCACATTTCCATGATCACACTGACTAATCATCTCATGTGATGCTGCTATGCTGAGGTGTGTCCCTCCTTTGTGACTCGATGGTCCTCTGTAAACCTTTTTTTTTTTTAATCATTCGACGACACATTATCGTCAGATTTTCAACTTTCTGATGGTTCTTACTGAATGCATCATGTGTAACGATCGGCTCCGTCAGGGAAAGGAACAAAATCGGAAGATTTAAGTTCTGATATTTCATCAAAAAAACTTTCTTCTACATGTGTCATTTAAAATGTAATACCATATAAATACCATATTTCCTGAGATAGTGACCGGAGCCTTTATTTAGCTCAGCTGCAGAGGGTACCAGGCCTTTATTTCTAGTTCCCTCTGTTTGTTTGAACAATAACACTTTAGATGAGTAATCCAGAACAACAAGGTGTTGAAAATAGCATGATTATTGTTCAATGTATTAAGTTAAAAGCGATGGAAATACACATTATGCTTGGTTGGCATGTAAATATAACCGCCACCGGGAGATTATCCACCCTTGTTTTTTTTCTGGTCATTATTTGGGGCAGGATTTTATTTGTTTGTCTCGACCACGCCCCCGCCATTATTCTATTTGAGGAAATACGGTAAATCGTTTGCACTCACCTTGTAAAAAACATTAAACTCTCTGCTCCTCAGCACAACTGGGAAGCCACCAAAATGTAAATAGTTCAACATGTACAGCATGTGGAGCCCCCAATTTTTCCAACATTGGTAACATGTGTGGGCACTTGGAAAAATGTGTATATGTGTATATATAGATTCCATTTTATTCTAATATTTTAAAAAGAAATTATCAAAGAAATTCAACTTGCGTTTTCCTGTTTTTTATCCTTTTTTCCCCCTTTTTTCATTTATGGCATAACAACTGTGTTATACTGCACAAAAGACATGTTTTTTGTTCTCTCTACTTCTAGCTATGATTGTGCTGTTTCCACAGAGGTGCAGGACTTTACATTGCAGTGAAAAACAATGTGACAGGAGCAAAGAAAAAACACCCTGAAACAGCTTGGGGGTTCAGAGGGTTAAGATGTGGAAGTTGGTATAGATGCAGTCATACTGACTAAAATTACAACTTCAATAAATATCTGGGGGTACCTTGCATTCCCTTTCTGATATGCCTTTGGTGCAGCTGGGTCCACCAGGCGTGATTTGTTGTGACAGTTGCTGTCTGTGTTGCACATGAGGGTCTGCAGGAAAGGAAAGAATCCTGTGCTGGGTAGGTTTCGGGGTCCCACATAGCCTGGAGGAGACATGACAAAATTGTTGTTGTAGTGACGATGCTTGAAAACACCACTTCTATTAAGAATCGTTTCAAAATCCCAGGAGACCATGTCTTTAACTGTGTGCATTTGGCAAACACAATTCTTTCACTGGAACTACTTGAAGTGAGTTTCAGTTAGATTACATGCCTAAATATTACATTCAAGTCAATGTAATAGCATTAACTATATGCAGAGAGTAGACAAATATCATAAACATTACACAAACTGTTCAACAACAATGTTACAGAAAGGTTAAAAAGGAAACCTGTGCATCAGAAATACACTGAAAAGTTGCAGTCTGTTGTGGATGGTTGAAGTTGTTTATGTTTTGGCCCCAAATGTTTTCATGAATTGACCCAATGTGTTATTAATTCCTGTTTGACAAGTTTGACATGGATATACCTGACCACAAGCAACCTGAGCGATTTCTGTTTGTCTGTATCGCTGCCAATGAATAAGTCATATCAGTATCAGATATTTTTTTTTAATTCAAAGAAAAAGAGATATGAAGACCAAGTTGCAGTCAAGCCGTGACCATGACTAGACTGACTGCATGGTACAGTACCGCTCTGGTATTTATTATTATTATCTCAGAAAGCAACTTGACACAAAACATTTCTCTGAAAGAGAATTAGTCTTGGCAGTAATGGCATTCGTGGAAAACATTATAAAACTTG
>JAOVVB010155708.1:0-11726 GCA_028570985.1 Heterobranchus longifilis | reverse complement strand
AAATTAAACATTGAACTGAACACAAAAGGCACCATTTTTTTTTTTTAAAAAGAAAGAGTTACATTTTAAAGAGCAGTTTTCTACTGATACTCTTTCAACTAACTCTAATCCTGAGCGTCTTTCGCAATGTATTTATTGCGATGACGATAAAAAAAGATTTATATAGTGCAGCCCTGCTGTGGACAGTTGCCGACTTTGCACAGCCATGATGCTGCGTGCATTGTCATGACACATGCGACCACTTTCCCAGTAAATGTCCGAGCCTATCTCCACCACATCCTCCGGCGAGGTTGTCAGCTGTGTGACTGTCTGGTATATGATAAAGTGGCATCATGTGTCGTGTATCCCTCAGTTGTGCGCACAATCCAGTCGTGAGAGCCACAAACTTAGCAGGGAAAAAAGGAGCTTAAAAGCAACTTTAACTATCACTTAAAAAAAATAGATTGTATAGCCTATTTTTATTTTACCATGCACCGATTTTTAATTACTTAAAAAAAGATATAATCAATATTGTTTTTAACTGTTTAACTAGTATTAATCAATCAAAATTAATATTGTCAGTTAACAGTTAAACGGTTAATTATTAACATCCCTAGAACTGATCATCATGCAGAATTTGCATTTTATCAGCTAAAGCTTTGGCAGCATTGATGCCACAGCTTCCGTCCTTCCTGTAACAGCTGTATTCCCCAAAGTGTCCTGATCCAACATTCTTCCACTAACAACCATCACAACAGTAATGTGGTGCCAAAGTCCCACGCTTTCTTATGTAGTACGCCATAGGAGTGTGGATTTTGCTTAAAACTGCAATAAAATTAAATATTTTCATGACAAAGACAAGACAAACTGTATCTTTATCATCAGACACATTTCCTTCTTCCCAATTTTGCACATAATTCTGCCCAATAAAAAATAAATAAAAAGGGACTCAGGTCTTAGTAATCTATATCAAATCTCTGAAAAGTTAAAAGTTGTGGTGCAGTATATCATTTCACCTGAACATGGAAACCAAGTTTGTTTAGTTTTGCTTAACATTGCCTCCACAACGTTACATAACTCAGTCTCAACCCTGAGGCTGCTTCTTAAACAAGCTTTATTTATTTGAGGATGAAACACAAGACCAGAGGGGACATACAGTAGGGAGGTGGCCCGGGTTTTATGGTGGCCTGTCTACTGTTGAGGTGTGCGTGTGTGTAATTCGCTCCGGTTTTTAAAAAGGTGACTGATCACAGTGATGAGGGCTCAGTGAGAAAGAGTTTTAAGTCCTACTGTGTGTGGCTGCTTATTAAAATAAGTTTGAGGCCTCCCATTTTCCATCAGTGATTAGAGAGAAAACTGCATCATACCTGAATAACAGGACACACTTTATAACTGCTGACTGAAGATGTTTTGAGATGCACATTTAAGTGTGATGGTAACGAGTTGGTACTACATGTAAAAATGACTTTATAGTCTGCACTTGATGACAAGGCTCAGAGAATGAGAGAGAAAAATCGTCGTGATTAAAAATCCACCATTTCAGTGTGCAGTATGCAGAATGTTCTCACTGTGAGGTAACTGTGCTATCTGACACACTCATTTTAGCTCAAACTAAATCTGGACAGTATGACTGAAACTTTAGCTGGTGCACACACGCGCTACTTACCCACAACCATAATGTTGAGCTCAAAACCCTGCTTCATGGCCTTCCTCCTCATCTGCTCCAGAATGGCGTCAATGCCCACGTAACTGAAGTCCACCACGGGGCCGCCGGCCTTCTCCCCATACGGGACACCCACTGCTGGGGACACCATGGCATCAGGCACCACCGCCTCAGACATGGCACTGCTGCTGTAGCTGGGAATCACCTCTGGCCCTGAAATGACAGAGAGAGAAACAGAAGGTCAGAGGGAATGAGATGAGGTGTGATATGATATGATGATATGATACATGTCTGATTAGCAGTAGTGAGAATATGAAAAACAGGTCATGGAAGTAAGTGGATGAGAGAGGTATGGTATTAGAAAATATCCACACTACAAGAATAACAAGGAACAACTTACTACACTAAACTGTCAAGACGCACAAAATCCGAGAGCATAAGTAGCACATTTTGGGAAAAACACTTATTCGCAGGGAGTTAGATGAGAGGATTAATAGGACTTCATATCTGTCTGATAAATATGAAGTTACAGCCAGCAGCCGATGAGCTAAGCTTAGCATAAAAAGTGGAAACAACTGTCCAAAGGTTTAAAAAAAAATAAATCTGCCTTTAGCTCACTGATAAAAAGGCTATATCTCATTTGTTTAATCCATATAAAAAATAAAGTTTTACAGGAGGGTTGTGTGCCAGACTATTTCTTGACTCCAAGGCAACCAGAGGAGGTTCCAGGAAGTTATTGGTCGCAGCCAAGAAATAGTCCGGCACATACCTGCCTATAAAACTGCAAAATGATGCTTTTAGGCTTTTTTGTTTGCATTAATCAAATAAGATATAGCATGTTAATAATCAGTGAGCTTCAGCGTTGCTGGTAGGCATGTTTTTTGTTAACCTCTGGACAGAGCCAGGCCCCGTTTCTCGTCTTTTTAAATGACAGATATGAGAATGATATCTAAAATATGATATACTTTCGCATGTCTAACTTTTGGAAAGAAAGCAAATAAGTATGTTTCCCAAAATGTTGAGCTATTCATTAAAATTATCAGCGAAATGTTGATCCATGAAAAACACATTAAGCTGCACAAAAAAAAAATCTGCCTGCTCATCAGTGCTTTGGATGCACCTGCTTTTTACTCAAACACACACATACACCTTTTAAAAAACACCTCCTGACTTCCAAACAGAGAGGAAGTCTGGTCTCATGCCAACACAGACTTGACTCAACAGAAAACTATTAGAAAATATACTGTCGTATTAAAGCACTTTGCAATTGGCAGGAGGTTATCCCTGCAGTTTGTTTTGAGAATGATTAGCTTAATGTCCTCCTGTGGAATGCCTTCGGATTTGTGTCCAATTGTAAGATAAATATCCAAGTTTTAATAACATGTTCACTAAGGTCTGTTAACAGTCGCCAATATGCATGCAAAAAGTGGCTGAAGCTCTGCCCAGCAATGTGTTAAGTCAGCGTAGGTGAAGAGTGTATAGTGTGTGTGTTCATTTGTGTCTGTGTATGTACAGTTAGTTCATGCAGCTGCTCCCCCGAACAAGGCCTCCCGTTCCCTCGCTCTCCACAGTGCCGCGTTACTGTCCTGTCAATGTGAGAGTGGAAAAGAGGGAGACTGCCGAGGCTGAAACCTGATCCGTTCACCCAGTTAGCCTGGGTCACACACACACACACACACACACACACACACACACACACAAACGGAGAGTGCATGCTTGTGCGCTTAAACACAGTGGACGCCATGACCCCGTATACACATACACAGCCTTTCCTCCTTTTGATCACATCGCTGACCTGTACACGTGCACAAGTGCATGAAAACATGAACACACACACACACACACACACGGATCGTCTGCCAGGAATTAAACAGCTATTGGATTCCATCTCAGGCGCACATTTTACTTCACACCACTTGGCCTGCCACGAGAAGAAGTAGTCCAGACAACTAGCAAGTTCAGTGTATCACTCGGGGAATTAAATCAACAGGGAATGACAAGCAGAAAGTGCACACACTTTCAAACTGGCACGGCATTGATTAATGGAAGAGATTCAGTGAAGAATAACACCGCTGTGGAAACTCAACACTAGTTCATATTCAACATTGAGTCAACTTGTATAATGTGCTCCATTGTGCGTGTGTGCGTGCGTGTGTGTGTGTGTGTGTGTGTGTCATAGAGACCCACCTATGGAAGCAGCTCTCCTGGCCTCCTTCACCACTTCCCCATCCTGTTCCAGCAGTCAGTCAGCAACTTACTGCGACTTACTGCCCTCCACCTCTCCTCTGCTCCTCCCACATTCCCGTACCTCTGTCTGCTTGTGTCTTTTCTCTCTCAACCTCACCGTTTCCTCTCTCTCTCTCTCTCCGCACACACACACACACACACTGATACCTTCCTATCTCTCCTGTCATCGCTTTCCCCTCTCCTGCTCCATCCCTTAGCTTTCTATTGTCTCTCCTGTTTGACTCTGACATTACTCCTCCGCCTCCTTCCTCTGGCTTTTATCTTGAACACTGCATTTGTTCTCCCTTTTCTAAACTCTGCTGAAGTCACCTCTTTTATTACCTTTGCCTCCGCCTTTATCCTCCGCTCGCCACTGTTCATGTCAATCTCTCTCTCTCTCTCTCTCTCTCTCTCTCTCTCTCTGCTCCACCAACGCTTCTCTGACAGCGACGTGCTGTTAACAGAGATGTTGGCCAGGGGCTAACACACCTCGACCAGCAAAGCTGCGACAACTGAGCCTAACCTGAGGCAGAATGCCAGCAAAGCATCAAAGGGAATGGACATAAAATGAATGGGGTCAACAGACACTTGAGATAAAGCTTCACTGTGGACTCAAATATCATCCAACAGCAGCTACACCTGCAAAATAAAATAACCCTCATTTTTCTCTTTTAAAATGATACTCCGACCGATGTGGGGTTTCCAATGGCAGATGCCGATATTTAGAGAGCAGGGCTGTCTTGTTTTTTTTTTGGGGGGGGACAAAACGTTTAAAAACAATTTAAAAATAATATTAAGAATAATAATAACAACAAATGTGACACAAAATGTATTTAAGACTTATTCAGCAGCAGCAGCATCTCTTTGTTTCTGAAATGGATAAACTTGCATAAATAAAAACAATGTTAGTGCACAGGACCACCAAGCAGCATGTCTTTGTTTTTGGTCCTTTTGTAGATCTGCACTTTAATCAGCCTTGTGATCTGAGACAATCGGTCGATTATCTCAAAATGTCAATCTGCGCGATTAATCGGCCGACCGATGAATCGGTCTATCCCTACTCTGAACTCACACACTGAGTGGTCAAAATGTCAGAGAAATCTATTTAGAGATTAAACAATGGTTTTCTTTTGTTTTTTAGGAGAAAAAAAAGCCAAACATTAAATTGCTCCAGTGTCTCAACTGGGAGAATTTGCTGCATTTCTTTTTGATAGTGAAGTGAAAATCTTTGGACTGTTGGACAAAACAACAGTTGAAGACATTTCTCTGGGATTTAGGAAATTGTGATGAACATTGCCCGCTATTCTTCTGACATTTTACAAAATGATTAATTGACTAATTGAGAAAACAATCATTTGATTAATTGATTTGAAAATAATCATTTGTTGTAGCTACATCTTTCTGATACTTCTCCAATTCTGCATCCACACATCTTATTTTGTGATCAGTGAGGGTCTAAAAGGGGAGAAATTAAACAATAGTGGACTTTACTTAGATTCACCAAATCCATGATAAAAATAACTGAGGAAATGTCCCCCTGAGAGTTAACTGATTGACTGTTTGACTGATTGACTGTTTGACTGATTGACTGATTGATTGATTGATTGATTGATAATGAAAATAATGGTTTGTTGCAGCCCTATATCTTTTTGATACTAGATGCAGCACCAGCACAAAGGATATTTCCACACTCTCAAAATTTAAAAAAATCTTCTCCAATTCTGTATCCACAGCTCTTATTTTGGAGTTTACCTGTATTCACCTAATCAGTGATAAAATACACAATGAAGTGTACCCTGAGAGTTTTTCTTGGCCATGACCAAGTTTAAGAGGTTCTGTGATCTGGCCCCTAATCTTCTCTGGTCAGTATTTCTTATTTTAATGAAGGCTTTATTTTTTGTACAACACAAATCAACAGTACCTGTATTTGATACAAGATCTTGTCCTGAAATAAGTGCCTCATTTCCTTGTTTGAGTACAGGGTACTGAGAACAATACCACCCACATCTATTGAATTAACAAGCTGTCTGTTCTGTTTAACAAATAGTAAACATGCACCGATCTCCCCGTGTGGGTGGAGACATACCGAAGCCACCGAACGACAGAGTGAATGGATGAGAGAAAGACGTCTGCGTACATCCTGCATCTTAACTAGCTGGTTTCCCAGACAGAAGGAGCAAGACTCTTCAGAGCATCGTTAACTGTCCTTCATGAAAGCACGCCGCTCATTTGCCCAAATCAAAGTAGAGTCAAACGCTGTAAAAGACTTGGCAAACACACAACACACACAAAAGGAACACAAAGTGCTGGAGCATTACTGTGGGAAAGCCCAGCTCTACCCAACAATGGAAATCAATCACTTTCATTACAGGTAGTAAACCGTTTCAGTCCTACGTCTTCAGTTTCAGTTCAGTAAAGAATAAATCCCACAAGTGAAGCGTACTGTGTCAATTCTGTTGTTTTGAGAGTGAATAAAAAGCAGACCTGTGAAGGACACAGAAGTTGCTTACTGTAAAACAGCTGGATAAACTGACCATTTATCAGACAGAGGCATTCATACCTTCAGCTCTTCCATGATGTCGTGCCAAAGTGCTGCAGACCTATAATGGATCTTAGCCAGTAAACACAGGTGTCAGCAGACAGCCGGTTGGAGCATGACCCTATAAATGTTAAAAGACATTTGACCTCCGCATGAAAAATGTTTGGCCCTGGTGGCTGACCAGCTGGTGGACATTACTCTGACCCTGCCTGACTGAAAGACAAATACAAGTTCATGCCAGGCCAAACAGGGATGAGAACACACTGCAATTACTGTAGGAACATCAAGTTCATCTGAATATGTTTGGTGGATGTTCTCACATAAACTGGTTTTAGTGTAAACATCGCAGGTGATGCTTTGTGTTAAACGAGCCTCTTTCCGCCCTTATGCTAAAATGCCTGCAGTGTTTGAGATGACTGTCTCAGTGAGGAGCAAACAACATTTTCCCTCGCAGCAGAAGGAAATATGAGTCAGGACAGAGTTAATGAATGTCACAGAGCAGTGACTAAATATGTGGTGAAATCCCTACACCCCCTAGGATGTCTTCATTTCCCACCAAACAAACTACCTACAAAGATCAATAAGGGATTTGAAATGATTCAGATTGGATCACACAGTGCTGTCAAACCATCCCAATCGATGACGCAATGTAATCATCGTGTCATCGCACAGTAACCCCGCACAACTGTTTCCCTTTTCAAACTGCAACAAGGCAGCTTAAACATGAAACAGTGTCCAGTGACAATAACGTTATCACTGTGGGCACAATAAATGACAGCAGTTATTCATTTGGTTTTAAGGCTCTAAAACCGTCTTCAACTTCTTCTACATGAACACAACATTTTCTCAGTTACAACACTCAATATTCTGTATTTTGTGTTTTCTCTGTGCTCTTCTGACTGGTTTAAAGAAGGCTGTGAAGGGAAATGGGGATGCAATGTATTTCTATGCACCGATCACACTTAACCCCACAACTGTCATCAGATTTTGACTCAAATGTTGCTCGTTTCCTTGTGTTGCCATTACTGTCAGACAAATCTGATCAAACCACAGAAAGCAGATTAGCTCAGTTTTTGAGTGTTAAACTCTTAGTAAATAACAGCTGAGAGCATTTATTCCACAAGTGTGCTTATTCAGTCACACGTCTTTTATAATGCAGAGAAATATTCAAGATTTGAAACCATGTTTTCAGGGGCTATAAATCACTGCACAATGTCTTACGCATCAACATCTGCCATACATCATTGACTTAAGAGTTTATCATCCCTCTTTCCCCTGTGCAGTATCAGGTCCAGTTATGGGATGGCACAGAGAACGTGTTTCCTTCGAGTCTGTACGAAAGCTAAATTAATTTTAGAAATTGGAAAGCAGAGAATGACTCATTGTGCTTGCTGTGATCCTGTTTTCAATTACAGGCACGAAAGAATACTTTTTTTTTTTTTTCTTGCTTCCAGCAGTATCGGATTACTTAGCTTTTTGTAAATATGGCCGGCAGTCTCCTACACCACAAAGCATTTTGGAGGAGAGAAAAGAGGAGAAACAAAAACAAAAGAGGAGAAAGTCAAAGCAGCAAGAAAATATTGAGTCGAGAAGATAAGCACGAGTCGGATAAGAATGAGAAGAAGAGGAGAGGCAAAAAGGAAAATAATTATTGAGTAGGGTGCGGAAAAAAGATAAGGCCGGGAGAAAGAGGACAGAGGAAGGAGTGTGGAATGGAGGAGGAGGAGGAAGAGGAGGAGGAGGAGGAGGAAGAAATAGGGAAAAAAAACAGTGTGGAGAATAGCATTTGTGATTTATTCCACTTTTGGGTCATTCCTCACTAACTACACACAGGCCTCCAAACAGGGACCGTGTAAATACAGTTGAAACTTGTCAAACACGTCCCTGTCCGTTGTCTTTTCAAAGAAAAGAACATAGAGGGACTATGAAGACTGTCGTCTATGTTTAGTGGAGATGTGGTCAAAACCACTGAGCCATGCCTCAGCTGTCCAGGGTGTTGATCTTGACAGCGTGGCGAGCAGGTCAGAGGTCATGTTCCCAGTTTAGGTTGGAGAAGAGTGGCGCTGAGGTTAGTCCCGTTATGACAAACCAGTAGTTTGACCCTCAGTACAAACTGACTTGAATCACGAGAGAGGAATCCAGAGAAAGAAAAGGACTGGAAACTTGGATCAAGAGAAGTTCATATCAGGAGAGTGATTCACTCCCCGAATCTTTAAAACTCTGATTCTGCTGAATCTTTCCCTTTATTAGGTGTCTGCTTGAAACTTTCAAAGACTGAAAGACAGGATGAGTCATGAAGATGATCCAAATTATTGTTTATACCTATTATTAGGGATGGGCTAAATCTTTTTAAATTTGTGTTATTGTAGTCCTTTAATTAATCTTGAAAATCATGTTACACAAATAGCTGTTGTTTGTTTTCATTAGTACTATCATCATAGAGGCATTACCCAGCCCTTTTTTATGCTATGGACCCTCTTGTGAGTCTGAATTAAAGTTTGAATTGAATACTACCAACTGTTGACAACTGAGTGAGAGTAAGTCCTGAAATCTACAAGAAAATGTCACAGTAATGGATCAACTATACAAAGTTTTCACATCTAAAAGACTGTGTGCTATATTGGGAAAAAAAAGTACTCTTACTGTGATATTTATTTTTGCAAATCACTTAGGCACAATTACAACGTATATGCAGGTTGCAAATGGTAAACGTGAAAGGCAGCCGACGCAGCGCAGTTACATTTCAATGACGCTAAGCTAAGCTAACTGCTAACGAGGGAAGGTTTGCGAACCAATATCCAGTGAGGAGGCAGCTTGAACTCACGTATTTCATGTCGAGTAATTCCACTACTTGTCCAGAGCTCCATGTCAAACACACATCAGTGGACTAATCCACTAAATGGCTTGTTTGCATCTTTGCTCTGGTCTAAAATCTTTTTATGGGCCCTCTTTGAAAACATCTGGTCCTTTTGTCCTTTATTTACATTCCCAGACAGGACAAAAGAGGTTTGCAGGCTACTCTCATCTTAACATGGCAACGTTTGTTTTGCTGGTGACCCAGATGCTTCTTCAGAAGTCTGTGGGCTGCTGCAGATCTTATTCAATGTGATAAAATCAAAAAAAATGTTTCTGTGGGGTGACTTCTAGCTCAACCAGTGGGGTTTCTGTGAAGTCTTTCCAATGATTCCAGTGCCATTAAATTACTTTGCACTGGGGCTCCAAAAGCCCTCCAGCACAGAATCAATTAGATACCCCAGACCACATGGGTTTGGGGCAGGCCCAGGGGAGGGGTATAAACAGGCATGTACACCCAAACACTCTTTCCCACCCTCTGACAGTGAATCCCTTAATAAAAGGGGGAAATTGGAGTGGTGGCAGTGCAAACATGGCCTGTTGTGTTATTAAAGTCAGAGTGTTTGTGCAGCAAGGCCCAGTTCCCAGAGTCCTCGTCGTTCAGCTCTCTGGAGAAATGTGACCTTTGACCCCTGCAGGGTCCAACTCACTCCTCGTGTCACCTGCCACTGGACACTGAGTGTGCATCGGTCTGTGTGTCACGTATGTGTTTTGTTCTTTTAATTACACGTGTGATGCACGTCTTGTGTATTCTATACAGTATTTTGTATTGTATCAGCGTATACATTTTCCGATATTTATTCTACATGGTCAGCAATTGACTGATACTGAACGTACAGTGTTTATTTAGTTATTTATTTTATTTTATTTTAATTGATTATTTATTATTGTCAGTGTTCATTTCTAGAATTGGTTGACAATGTAATTCATTGATTTGATTATGGCCTACACATATGCAAAGAAATACAAATTAATACATAGACAAGAGAAAATGTAATGCATAATAATGTTAAATATTATTTAATAAAGTTGTGTTTTTAAGAAAGCAGCCTTGCAAGGACCTTTGCATAGTCATATCGATGCACAATCCACATAGAAAATCTCTATTTTCATTCCAGCTCCGTCGTATCAGTAATCTTTTTCCAATCTAAAAAACGGTATCAGCCTCAAAAATCCCCTACAGGTCAGCCTCTAATTTTGCAATCATGTTTGTAAAGGCATGGATGATAACTACCTGTCACTTCCTCACAGATACAAACCAATGCTACTTGATCACAGTCTTTATCCAATCTTGGTACTTCCAGTCTACAAGGCGACCCAGGTTTTATCCGTGCCAGTGCAAGTAGCTTCAGCAGCTATAGTGTTACTTTGCAGACAGAACTGAGAAATGTTTGTAAATTGCAGTAATGACAGTAGAAGCCCACAGGTTTGTCTAGACTGCCAGAGGAATGTGTTCAGTCTCCACACTGTGGTGGTGCACAAGAGAGCTGTTGTCTTTCTAGGCTCTTTAACTGCCTCCGACACCGAGCAGCTCACAAGAAAAAGGTCCTTCTACTGCAACAAAGTGCGTTTTGCACGGTTTAATCCATAAATTATGAAAAATAAGAACACTTAACCTTATGGACTAACTCATCAATCTGAAGCTCATTTATTTTATTTCTAACTCAACATCTACATTTAAGGAAAGCAGTTCCACTGCAACAATGCAATCATGCAATTGACTGCATTTTTAAGCCTAACAAAATTATTCTAGCCCAAAGCAACTGCTAAACATTAACCCCTAAGTGTGTTTACACAAAAGCTAACTGAATCAGGAAGTTGACAATTTTCTGAGGCCCTTTGCAAAGAGGCTGAATAATAAGTTAGCTAGCTATTATCTGCTAGCTGCTCACTGACGGGAGTTGTTAAAAGTCATTAGCCAGGCTGTGGTAGCTTGCCAGTGTCATTCTTTATCTTAGTGCGCGGGTCAAAGTGTATCATTGAAATGGCTGGCTGACAGCAAGCGTGGGTCTGCAGGGTCAGGGGGCTCAGGAATCTGACCTCTGTCCTCACACATACCTCACATCAGGGACAACAGTTAGGAGACGTCAAACTCGTATAAAACAAGATTGTCTTGTCAATATGCAGCGGTACATGAAACAAACATCAGCAACAATACAAAATGTATGAATATCAGTATATTTAAACACTATTCTTCGAGAAATATTCCCACATCTCATAATACTCAGAGGTACGTTGTCAGTAGAACTGATGGCAGGTATGTAAGAAAGACGTAAGTAATGTGAAAAGGCCCACTGTTGCTACTAAAATCAGTGTGATAATGCCAGGTATGCTCTTACCCATACTGTATCCCAAAAACTATCAATCCACAGAGAAATCCACACAGACCGTATTCAGAAACTGTGCCTTTAATCGAGCCGTCAGGACTTCCGTAAGGTTGTGATGTCACAATACTATATAGGTAGA
>JAOVVB010155689.1:0-11726 GCA_028570985.1 Heterobranchus longifilis | reverse complement strand
CGGCTGAAAAATAATTACTCCAGTAAAGTATAGATACCCAAAATTTCTACTTAAGTACGGTAACGAAGTATTTGTACTTGGTTACTTGACACCTCTGCTCCTCAGTATGGCTTTCCTTTTAGTTATGGTGTCATATTTAGTCCTGCCGAAATTCCTGCTTGCACTCTGCACTACATATACGTACATTCACCTTATAACTTACTGTATGTTACTGTGAAAACATACCCATAATGTTCTTTCTCTCTCTCTCTGTCGAGCTACACATAGCGCCCCTGAGCTGCCAGTGATTCAGACCCCCTCTGCCCTCTTGAGCCATCTGATTTCATTCTGGTGCCCTGCTTCTGGTTTGAGATCTCGTTGCATGAAGGGCCTGAGTGATCTGCTTGGAATGTTTGTGGTGACAAAGGATGGTTCCTCTTGATCATAAAGATTGTCTTGGTCTCGGCTGATGCAGACAGTTGTTCTTTGATGGCTTGCTCATCAGAGAGAATCTGACAATTATGATTTTACATAGTCCTCTCACGATTCAATTTTGTTTCCTTGTTTTTTTTTTTTAGCTGTAACGTTGATTGAATCAAGGTGAGGTAATACTTGGACAACTCCAATAAAACAAAAACAACAGATGAGCATAGGGTGGAACTGGAAATAATGCCAATGAAAAATTTTATATTAACTTTGTCCTCTGGTGGCTGGGTGGTGCACTGTCCATAGTCCAAGGTAGAAAGACCTATATGTAACCAATATAGCTAGTTGATGCATTTCACCTTCAAGATTAGCTGGGTAAGGGTATAAAGAATAAGCCTAGAATGTTTAACTGAGCATAAAATATTTTGTGACGGCCTTGATGGAAAAATACCAAGTAGGATAATCTTATCTAAATCAAAAAGTACAACAGCACAAAAATCGATTCGAAGAAAATAACGAAGATTCAACCTCTAATAGCATCTCATGATCCAGTCCAGTCTAAAGCTTCACATTTAGATTTTCAGTGCTTTACAGGTATAGGACAGGAAGAGCTGTATAAACTTAACACCTCGGCTAAATCAACAACGTGCTTGTTAGATCCAATCCCGACCAGATTTTTAAAAGAAGTGATGCATACGGTTGGAGAGCCGCTTCTAAACCTAAATCACCCTACCATGCATGTCTTTGGACTGTGAGCAAAACCAGAGTACCTGAAAGAAAACCACTAAGCCAATGAAGAACATGCAAACCTTATGCACACAGACTGGAGGTGAGATGAGAACCACTGTAGGTGCAAGGTGAAAGTAAACCACCATGTCACCAAAGTTAGAATTACTCAAAAAACAAGTTCTTCAAAAAACACCTCATACAAAATTTTTTTGTTGGTGTGTTTTTTTCCACGATGTAAAAAGTGATTTATTTAACAAATACTGAACAGTAAGCCAGCAGTATTATACAGGTCCAGATAAATGACTAATTACTGACTGGTGACTGTTATGTTTAAGGTCACAGTTCTAAAAAAAAAAAAAAAAAGGGGGGGGCATTAATATATACGGTTATGTTTAAAAGATAGTACCAACCCTTTTAATTCTTAAAAAAAAAAAAAATGTCAACAGTATACAGAATGTCTATATGGGTGTGTTGGTTAGGTGTCCACATACTTTTGACCATACAGGGTATACACTGATTAGTCATAATATTACCAGCACATAACATTATTAACATTGAGTGTAAATTTACTTTAGGCTCATCTATGCCGTTGTCTCAATCTGAGTACAGTATGCAGACAAACGAGTCTGATTCCCAGTCTGAGGCCCTACCATGCAACCCACAGCACTCAAAGGATATGCTGCCAGTGTCCTGGTGCCAGATACCACAGCATACCGCCAGAGGTCTTGTGGAGTCATGCCCTAAGGGGGCAGAGCTGCCTCGGTGGCATGAGGGGAACCTACACGATATTGGGCTTATTTCTTGCACTGTAATGTTGAGGTTTATAGGTGTGAAGTTTCACATGTTCTCTACATTTCTATATGAGTTACTTCCGGGTAATCAGCTCTTCAGTGATCGTTTAAAACAATAGGGGATACAACTATACACACATTTTCATACATTAATTCACACTTAGGGCAATTAAACGTGTCTGATCCACTTACTGGCAAGTTTCTAAAGAATTATGACGAAAATATCTCCATAAAATGCAACTTAAATTGTACATAAAATATAAATATTTTATAAACGTATTAAAACATAACAAATTTTTCCCTAAAAGATCGTTCAGAAAGAAAATCTTTAAATGGTACAGACACTACACTGAACACAGATCAGTGCCAGATTATGTTAAATTTTCATACATTTTTAAAAATCAGCCATAGTCAGGTATTATCTCCTCCAAATTCTACGTGTTATTAAGAGGGAAATAACTCTGTGGTAGGTGGAAGTCCGCCTTTCCTCTTTTTCATTATGAATGGTGTTTATGTTTTTTCTTTTGAACAACTGGGGTCTGTACAGTGATGCCAAGCAATGGAAATTTTTTGCCTTCTCACCCACTAACAGCACTAGTAAGTTACTGGAAGGGTTGAAAAATATGTGTGGACAGTAGTTCCCCTTTAATATTGTACAGCACCATGGCTGGGTTTGTGATGTTTTCTCCCATAATGCTTAAAGATACAATAAGTAGCTTGCCTGTTGCTGGCCCTTTTGCTACTCAACATATTCTTGCTTCAAATAAATTTGTAGACTTTATTTAAAATCACTGTGTAAATCACTTCCTGTTTCACCATTAGGATTACAGTAGTGAATGCAGAACCTCCTGAATGACAGATGAACTATAAATAATATAATGTAAACCCACCCTGTGTGTCCGACATTTGAGCACCACTTTCTGTGACTACATCTTTAAATTGCTTTAATATGGAAAAAGTTTGAGAAGTGGCTATTGTTTATTTAGCTTCTGCAAAATCACAAACCTGAAAAATCATATAAAAGAAATCATATAACCTAAAAATGCCATATCAAGCCATTAATAAAACTTGTGTTTCTTGTGTCTTTAAGGACTACCGAACCACCTTTTTAAGAGTAGAGGAAGTTGAAGCTATCAGCAAAGTACATACAGTACAAGACAAGGTATCGTTGATGCTCTTTTTAGAAAAGGGGAAGTCCAGATCAAACCATTAGAAACTGCACAGGACTCTGAAGGACGAGATAAACTAATATGTTAATATTTTATAAGAAGCTTGGAAGACTGGAAGGTCCCAGGTTCAAACCCCACCACCTCCAAGTTGCCACAATTGGGTCCTTAAGGCCAGTGACCCACAACTGCTTAGATGTATAAAGAGATAAAAATGTAAGTTGCCCTGGATACTGGATATGGGCGTCTGCCAAATGCCTAAATGTAAACCACTGTGCGTTCAGCTGATGATTTCACCTTCCTCCAACGCCTATGTCAATGAGAAGATTAGAGAGTTTGTTCTCTTTCTCTCTCTCTCTCTCTCTCTCTCTCTATATATATATATATATATACTGTATAGACAACTCTCTGATATTCTTGTTAAAATAAAATAAAAAATATATAATAATATAAATTTACAAAATAAGATATAAAAATACAAAACAAGGCCTGTTTGAAACTTTTTAAACCTCTCAATGTCTGCATATATAGTACAGGCTAAGAAAGAGATTGAGATCAGTACTAAGGCAGCTGCTCGTAGTGCTGCTTAAGTAGCAGCAGGGTTTAGTGCCGGGGTTTAAATGGTGGCCATGTTTGTAGGTTGCAATTTGATCTGGGAAGTGCAATTTGCCATAGATTCTGTCATTGGCGTGACAACAACGAATGTAGCCTTTAAGGGCGAAATGCATAGCTTACAGCACGAGTAAACAATCATTGTAACTGGGTCCATGTGGGTAACAAGAATATAAGAAACATAATATGCTATATTTTAATACAACTACTGTAGATGTAAGTTAAAGTTAAAATTCTTATCTATGGGCTTCCCAGAATGCATGTTACGTAATTTGCATTTATCTAATGAGAATTTTAATAATATCACCCTGAGAGAAACTGATCTTTGTTGCTTGTGACTGCATTTGGTGTTAAAATAGGGAAATAGGTATTACAGTGATCGTAATGTCTTTATCCACATCCTCAAATTTAAATCACCTCAAAACAGCTCATATTACTTACATGTGCAACAGAACTGAAAAACCCCCAGGTGGAACTTCCTCCTACCTGTGTTACTAAATAACCCCGTGTAGATTTACTACAGCTCTGACCACCAGCAAGTTTCTATTTTACTTCTTCTTAAAGCTTGAATGTTTCTTCATGCATTTTTTTTTTTCCTTCTGGGTATTTTATCTCAGAAACCAACCAATTTAGTGAGCTTGAAAAGCTGTCTTACAGCGTTGTAAAAGCTTAAGTTCAGACTAAAAATATGTCATGTCAGACCATGTACACCCACACATTTAGAAGACAGGAAACCTAATCTTGCAAGTCTATAAGAAAATAGGAAGTGGGGACGAGCATGTATGGGTTTCTGTGAGAGTTGGTGTGTATTTGGCCTTTGGCAGCTACTCGCTACATGTCCGTCTCGATGCCAGGCCCCATCTCTAGCAAAACTCACGCAAGTTTCACACATGCTAATATTTTGAGGAAGAGAAACCTACAGACAAAGAGATCGATGTAAAGCTGCTTACTGCCAGATGTACTAAGGAAGGTATCTAAAACCTGCTGGATTTGGATTAAACATTGCTGTTTCCTTCAGGGTATGTGACACTTCATTTCTCGCAATTGTACCTCATGCTTTCTTGACATTGTTCTTTTTAACACTTTAAAACTTGAAATCGTAGTAGCACTGCAAATAGCATGTGTCAAATGAAATGTAATACAAATAAGAGTAAAGTACAAGGAGTTTATGTGTTTCAGCAGTTGCTTTTATTGTTCTGATAACCAGGTTAATATTATGTACAAGAGCGGTAGTGAGACTACTAACTGATGTTACCACTATATCTCTTTAGTTAATATCTTGATCAATATCATGATCACTGATGGGTAGAACTTTGTGTTATTTGCTTTCTGTGTGGTTTATTTTCAGTTTGGCCTTAACATGTTTGCACGCACAGTACATTATAGAGACAAATACATGTTGATCTGGAACTGTTGATCAGATTACTGCTTGAATATTAAACTTTAAGATGTTACAATTTAAACTTATGGGAAAAGCTGATGAATTACAACCAGACTTTGGACTGATCATATCCTGTGCGTAAATGTTAATTGTTCTGGACTGATTACAGATGTTCTCACTACTACATTTCTATTCGATTACTATTATTTTTTATCAACACGAGTATCACAGGCCACTTTTTGTCCTTGTTGGTGTCCTATCATTCCATACTACGTATATTCTAAAATCCCAAGAATTAGCTTTCCAAGACAAGGAAACTAACAGAATGTTTCTCTAGTGACTACTTTATACTGGACAGACTACTGTACTTCTTATCATGTCTGTATCTCTGCTGGGGTTTTCTATAAAATAGCCATTTAATTAATTTCGTTCATTGCTAAATAAGAATTAAAGGCGGACGTTCATTTGTGGAAATGGTGAAAAGGATTATGACGTAGGTTTCTTAATCATTGTCTGCTGAGCTCATTTTAAACATGGAAGCCGTGGAAGCTTAGAACAGACAGAGAGAGAGAGAGAGAGAGAGAGACGCAGCAGTGCTGATGATATTTTTTCATTTGTGTTTGCAAATTTTTGGTCTTAAATACTTTATGGCAGACACTCTTTTTAATTGGATTATGAAGGACAAACTAAGCAATGTAATCGCCATCAATTAGGTAATGAGGTACCGGAAATGTGAGAGCTAAAATAGTGCAAGATGGAAATGCGTCATAGCAGTGAGTGCAAGTGGCCCATTTAGACAAGCAGCAGCACCGTTGCATAGCTTTTGAAATGCATTCTGATAGTGACATTTTCTATATAATCATATAAGGTGAAATTTAATAAAATATCATGGGGTGGCTATGGTTAACTTACCTTATATTAACGTAACGTATGGTTACCTTACTAACTTACTCAGTCCATTACATTCCAAAGGGCTTCTTAAAAGGGTAATTTTTAAGTATTAATATTAATAACATTTATAAATAGCAAAATCAATTTCAAAAAGCCAGGGACAGTCTTTGCTTTAATATTGCAAACATTGCCTATGTAGTGCATTATCATAGATGCATGCATTATCATCAGAGATGATACAATGAATAATGAATACACTCATATGAATATATGACTAATAGTGACCCAGCTGCATCCCAGCTGCAAACCTGAATATTAATGCTCCAACACCTGCAGCACCACCATTGTGTTTAATGTTAAATGAAACAAGGTTTAACAAAGGATATTGTAATCATTTCTGCGTTATTAAAATGCTATAAATAATTTTTGATGAGCTATACACAATGTGTTCTTATCTCTTTGTATTCACAAACCTCACTGCTGTATTCTGTGTCAAGCTTTGAAGTAACTTTTGGTTTCTATTTCATCATGTTTTTATGCATCAGCAGATATGTAAACATCTTTCTATTTTGCAACAATACTGTATAGTTTGGCCGACTATACCATAATTTTATTATGCACTGTCCTAATTATGAATGGCATACAGTCACTGTCTTTGTTAGCGTACATGTGTTTTCTGTGAGTGTATATGAAACCAAAGTTTTTTTTTTGGGTTGCAGGTTGGAGGCCATTTGAGTTGCAGTATGACTCATGCCTTTCATGTTATGTGGTGCTACCTCTGTTAGCAAGTTAAGAGCTCTGATGGAGAAAAGAGGTGCCTTTTCTCAATGATCTTCCATAGAGAACGTCGAAAAATGTATTATAAATTGTAATATTATATTGTGTGCTAAAAATTCTGAACTCATTCTGTAGCAGGTGATGTATCATCCGATGTAGAGTCGAGCCTTTTTCAACGTGTTCATGCTATGCTCAGGGAACTGGACACGCATGCTCAAGGTGTCTCAGCCTGCAATAAAGGTGCCTAAGGACTCTTTGAATTAAATGAAAATAAGTTTTATATATGGACATGTAAAACAATGTAAGACTTTGTATAGAGAATTTACATCATTTCACATTAGTAATCTAAATGCTACAGTGCTTTGATTAGAGTAACAGAAGCTTCAGGCTTTGTTGTTAGCACAAAAATTCAACATAAAATTAAAACAATAACTTTTATTGAACTCGCTTCTGTCAAGGGATGCTAAGATGGACCCTGCATAAAAAGGTGGAGAATAATCCCTGTACTAGCATCTCTCTGCTAAGGGTCCTTGTTAAGGAGCTCGAAAAGGTTAGTCTTTTTAAAATCTGGTTTTACGATAAAACTCATTGTAAAAATCTGTAACACATTTCTGGTTCTAACACGTTTTATGTGGTGATGATGATCAGAAACATTTGTCAATGTCATTTGTCAACAAGTCAATTAAGTGACTATCAAAGTTAATTACTCAAGATGTAATAATTAGAGTAATTAATTATTAGGTAAATAATTATTCCTTCACATTTCTCCTACACAGCAAGTGAATATTTATTCATAGAAAATATTCATTATTTACTGTTAACATCAATGTTAATTAACAAAATGTGAGCTTTGTGTTCTTTCATGATGAAAGATGAAATACTAATAACTAATACTAAGCTGTTACTGTGTCCTTTTCATGGACTTAACATTGATCTGTTCATGATATTATAAGACTCTGTGTTTCAAATTCAAATAGATTAAAAGAATGAGCCACTTTTTATAGTGAAATTGTATGAGAAATTATTGCTTTATCATATTAATCATACAAATTTAATATACATTGATCTCAGTAGAGGTTAACATGTTGTGGCTCAATATCCTAAACTTAAGGAATTGTATAGATGAAGCTAGATTAACACATTTATTTACTAAATTGGGAGAAGGGGTGCATTATTACATCTTGTTTAATTTTAGATATTAACTGTTAAAGCACCGAACTGGAATTGTCCACACAATTGTTCGAGTCTCTAGCAATTAATAATTATTGTTGATGAGGAGGAAGTAAGAGAAAGAAGTAAATTGTTGTAAAAATATTGGGGATTCATTATTTGTTCATTCGTATGTTTCATACTGACATTTAAAAGATGTAGAATACTGAACTACTCCAATCAATCAATCAATCAATCAATCAATCAATCAATCAATCAATCAATCACTCAATCAATCAAACAATTTTCTTTTTGTTTGTTTCTTTTTTATTTCCTTCTGTTCCTATACTGTATGTATGTTCAGTATTTAAAGATCTGTTAATGCAATCGATTTGTTTGATATTGATATGTAACATATGTACACATTCAGTAATTATTGCTTAGTTAATTGTGCTCAAAGATTTTTTTTTGTATGGGTTTTTTTTTTTTTGATGATATTAGAATGACTTATACAATCACCAGTCACTTCATAAGGTTCACCTTGCAAGTATTGGGTTCAGCCCTCTTTTGCCCTCAAAACTGTCTTAATTCTGCATGGCATAGATTCAACAAGGTACTGGAAACTTTTGTTAAGTTCTGACCCTACCACCTGAATGTCACAGCAGAAGTAGCAACTCATTAGACCAGGCAACGTTTTGCCAATCTTTTGTTGTACAATTTTGGTCTGCCGCAGTTTTCTGTTCTTAGCTTCCTGTCTTGCCACCTGGTGTGGTCTTCTCCTGCCGTTACCCAAGGTTTCAAGGTTTGACGTGTTGTGCATTCAGCCATGCCTTCGGTATATCTTGGTTGAAACAAGATGTTATTTGAGTTACTGTTGCTTTTCTCCCTTGACCTCTGGCATCAGCAAGGCATTGTTACACAGAGAACTGCTGATCACTGGATGTTTTCAAACTATTCTTTGTAAAACCACAGAGATGGTTATGCATACAAATCTCAGTAGATCAGCAGTTTTGGAAATAGCAGAAATAACCAGCCTGTCTGGCTGCCTGTCTGGCTGCCATGACACAAACAGCCATGTCACATTAAAAATTATTTCAATTTCCCATTCTGATGCTCAGTTTGAACTTCAGCAGATCATCTTAACCAGGTCTGCATGCCTAATGTATTAATTTGACATGCTTTATGATATATACTATATGTGATTGGATGATATATGGATATTTGCTTTAACACACAGTTGATGAACAGGTGTTGTACTTAATGAAGTGGCTGGTGAGTGTATATTGGTTACCATTACATCAAACTTGCATTGTTTTAATTGCAGCAGGAAACCAAATAGCGTTAGCATATTGTTAATGCTAATGACAATACAGATAAAAGGAGACTGATTATATAAATGTTTTTTTCTTCCCCAGGCAGAGAGGACTGATTGCAAAATTCGCATCATTCCTTTGTTGCACACTCTAGCCTATGC
This sequence comes from Heterobranchus longifilis, assembly GCA_028570985.1. Taxonomy (NCBI): domain Eukaryota; kingdom Metazoa; phylum Chordata; class Actinopteri; order Siluriformes; family Clariidae; genus Heterobranchus; species Heterobranchus longifilis. The sequence goes on along the minus strand of JAOVVB010155689.1, from coordinate 2,351 downwards.
AGTAATACAGGTAGGTTTTCTTCCTTTTATGGCTTTTATGGCTGGGTTTATGGCTAAAATAACGTTTCATAATTAACCAGCTTGTAGTTTCAGTGGTTTCATCTTATAACTTCGCAACAAGAACTGTCAAGTTCTCATAAACATTCTGTTCTGCTCGGCAGTGTGCTTACATTCCAGACGAGCTGTGTGAAAGGATATACGTGTGCCTAAAACGTCTGATTACACTACCGGAACCTTACTGCAGCGTCGGCCTTAATTATGTGAAGCACGTCAAAATAGAACAAAATATCCCAGGTAATTATTTCTGCAATTTAATATAGTCTAACCGCAAGCATTTCTTTATAATATTAGACATTTCTTTAAGTTAATGATGCTGTTTGATGTTAGCTGAGCAGTTCTTAAATGTATCTGAGCATGAAGTGTTTCCATGAAAATATATTTCCATTCCTCTTGAGAAAATGAAATACAAACTATCCCACAATATATGTAGTAGTCTAATAGGTGTGTTGTCTTATGGCTTCCAGGTGCTCTGTATCTAAGGAGAGTCATTGCAGAGCACAGCCTAAAGAATGAACATTATCCCCTTCATGAGAGGTAACTATACTTTCTAAACCTTTATAAAACCCTGCATGCATGCATTTTGCATCTGCTTCTGAAAGGATAAACTTCCTGTGGTTTTTCCTGTGTTATGTATTTAATATTTTTTGGAGATGCATGGTTTATCCATTTAAGCTGAGTGAACACAGCAGATCCATACAGTTTAACTGATAACAGAAGTCATGCATAATGAAACATATAATCTTGTTGATATTCGCTAGAGGAAAAAAAAAATAATCAAAGATTTACAGTAGCAGACATGTGAGACTGTGTCAGTCATATACAGCAAAGGAAAGAAGCGAGCTAACTTTTAGCCTAAAAAAATGAGCACTTCCACATTTAACATTATACATTTGGTATAATACAATGGTATAATAGCCAACATAGCCAGAGAGTGTCGTTAGCTTGATCAGCACTCATTTATTTAGTATACAAATCATTAAAAAGATAATCATAATAAATAAATAAATAAATAAATATTGGTACTAAAGATGTTTTAATGCTTTTATTCAAATACATGATCCTATCTACAGTAAGCTAATTTACAGCGACTTGAAGGATGCTGCAAATAATCTCACCGGATTAAGAACATGTTATTACCAAGCAGAGCATTTTCAAGGTTTATTTGAAATCTATTGAAGGAGTTTAGACTTGATTACAGAGTGCATTTGCTGTGATACTGTTTTAATCTTATACAACCTCATAGCATGTAGCCCTTAAAGCTCAAAGCATTTTAGAATTTTAAAATTTCTTTTGCTGTTTATTTCTTTAATAAACATACAGTACAGTATATAGAGCTCAGGATTGTATTTGGGTTTTCAGATACTATATGTCAGGTCAGTATAGAGTGACATATCATTGCAATTTCATTGCATTTTAACCAACTTCCCCAAACACGACTGAGCGAAAAATTAGAAACTGGGTCACGAAGGCAAAGAAATAGCACAAATACACACAGGCACAAGTTTCTATGGTTGTTTTCAGTTGTTTCTATAACCAAAAAAAAATATATGATGATTTTGTGGGTTTTTAATGTTTGCAACTTCATTCACATATTCTGGTAGTGGTAAAATGTACCCTTTATAAAAGTAATGATAACTTTTGTTCTACCTGACATACAGTATCTGAAAACCCAAATACACAGTTTGATGTCTGAAGACTCCCAGTTAACACACTCCACAAAGGCTTCTATATGAATAAATCTAAACACACACACACACACACACACACATATATATATATATATATATATATATTATTTATTTTTATCATTATTGACCTATGCTGAGGTGCTGGCACATATCTGTGCCGCTTGGGTTTTAAGGGTTTTAATTATGTCAACAGTTGCAGTATATTGTATACATTTTGTATCTTCTTCGGCTGATACAACATACTGATAAAACTTAACCAACAGTTTAACTGTTCCCAGAGAACAAGAAAGATAGAAAGAGCTTTTAAAAATGTTATCGCTTATGTCTCAAACCAAAAGGAGACTGTAGGGTATCTCCCATATCATGCTTTTTTCTCTCAAGAAATAAAAGATGCAAAAATCTGAAATTAGCCTCCTTTTTAAAAGTTTTAAAAGAATTTCACAATTTGAAAGAATTTCTTTTGATTGTGTAAAGCTGCTTTGCGACAATGACAATTGAATTGAATTGAAAAGAGCTCTCTTTAAGATTGGAGGGAATGTGACGGGTATGGGAAGGAATTGTTCTGCCACCTTTTTCAAACTTGGTCCCCATTTACAACCACTT
>JAOVVB010155680.1:0-11726 GCA_028570985.1 Heterobranchus longifilis | reverse complement strand
TGCACCACGCTGTACACACTGCACAATACTACACAAAATACTCCATCATGATCTTATACTACACATGGGACCATATGACAATTTCACATCACGATTATCCTGGCCCAAATAATTGCGATTCACGATATTATCCTGATAATCAATGAAATATGCTAAAACCTCTTAAAACGGTTTTAAAACACACTGCAATCACTTTACTTACATTTTGATTTGTTGGGACTTTTTTTCTGTAAACATTACGACTTTTTTCTCTCAATATTCAGAATTTTTTCTCATAAAATTGTGACTTTTTCTGTAAACATTACAGCTTTTTTCACACAGTATTCTGACTTTTTTTCTCGTAAACATGACGACTTTTTTCTCGCAATATTCTGACTTTTTTTGTAAAAAATTGTGACTTTCTCTGTAAAAAAACTTTTTTTTTTCTCAAAACATTCCAACTTTTTTTAAAGAAAATGTTATTGCACCACAGATAGGACACTGTAGTAACCTGCAGTCAATTCATGAGGATATTCACGATTATCCAAATAATGGAAATTCTCCACGATCAACTTATTGTGAGTGTTTTTTTGTTTTTTTTATCGCGATTCACAATAAAATCCATTATTGTCCCTCGTCACCACAGACCCAACAGCAATGAAATAAACTTTGCAAAATGGCATTTGATGTGAATGTGCAGAAAGTGAGTTTTTAAGCTTTGAAATCTAAAATGAGAGAAACACTTTGGTCTCCAGTTCTGTGTTTGTTGTTTTTTTTGCAGGTATGAATGATTTCAGCTACCTGCACACCAACTGTTTCGAGGTGACGGTGGAGTTGTCCTGTGATAAATTTCCTCACGCCAGCGAGCTTCCCATCGAGTGGCAGAACAACAGAGAGTCTCTGCTGGTTTACATGGAGCAGGTCTGTCTCCTCTGGCTGACTTCTGATGAGATATTTTATTTTATTTCATCATCTCCATTTCCTCTCCCTTCATCTCTGCTTTTCCTCCTTTTGGCTCATTTCTGCTCTAAATATTCTTCTTCTTATCCTTAAAATGTTTTTGACATGATAGTATGTCTTTTCTTTGATTTTGTTTAACATACTATTACTTTATTTCAACATAGTATACTATGACTTCATTTCGACATACTACTATGACTTTTCTTTTGAAATACTGACTTTTTTTCGACAAACTATACTATTACTTTTTTTGAGATACTATACAATGATTTTATTTCGACATACTTTACTATGTTTTTTCTTCGATTTTGTTTGACATACTATACTATGACTTTATTTTGACATGCTATCCTGACGTTTTTCCAACATACTATACTATGAATTTTTTTCGGCATACTATGACTTTATTTGGCACATTATACTATGACCTTTTATGACTGTTTTCGACTTACACTAACTTTTTTTTGGCATACTATACTATGATTTTTTTTTTTTGTGCTATGACTTCATTTCGACATCCCGGTCTCCCGGTTTTTGTTGTTCCAGGTGCACCGTGGAATCAAAGGCGTGGTCCGAGACAAAGACACGGAGGCCGGTATCGCAGACGCCGTCATTAAAGTTGATGACATTGATCATCATATTAGATCAGGTACAGTCTGACATCTCACATCGGATATTAATTAAATCAAAGTCTGAGGTTAGAAAACATCAAGAAAACTCTGTGCGTGTACGTAACTAACATCTGAAGTTAACTGTCAAAAGCTATTTTATATTTTACTCCTATTTCTCAACTGTCAACAAAGATAAACACTTTGTAAATTACACTATTATATAAAATGTATTAGAAGCAAATTTGATCCATGCACTTCCTCTCACCATTAAACCACTTTTAATTTTAAGTAAGTTACTCCGAAATCACTGTCTTTTCTTCTGCTGTGTTTCCAGTTACTGATGGCGACTACTGGCGGCTGCTGAATCCCGGAGAGTACCGCGTGACGGCCAGCGCAGAGGGATACTTCTCCTCCTCCCGCACCTGCCAGGTCATGTACGACCACTACCCCACAATCTGCGACTTCCGCCTCACCAAGATGCCCAAACAGAGACTAAAAGACATTCTGGCAAAGGGGGAGAAACTCCCCAAGGACCTGCAGCTCCGACTGCGACTGCTACGCCTGCGTAAGCTCCGTGTCACCACCAAGGCCATCAACCAGAGGCACACTGCTGCCGCCGCCGCCAGATGGGCAAAGAGGATGTGATGATGGCTGGAGATGATATGAAAACAAAGCTGGACTTCAGTTCTCTCTGGGTTCAGAGAGACACCCATCTCCACTGGATCCATCTCCACTGGATCCACCTCCACTGGATCCACCTCCACTGGATCCATCTCACTTTCTTTTTTAAAATGCTGTTATAAAAAAAATGGTGACAATGCCCCTTTTCAACAACATGTTGTTTTACAGCTGATAAATTCTCTGTTTCATCTTCTGCTGTGGAGCAGCAGAACACCTCAGGAAACACTTCCTCGATTTTCCTTTCAGAAACGAGTATATTAAAACCCAAAAAACGAGCGGTTATTTGATTTTCAAATTCAAATTAAAAAACAAGTCATTTTTCTTTTTCATTGTCAAAAAGGGACGTTACTTTATGTTACTTTAGCCTGGGCTAAAATACCTTTGGAATCCTACTCTGATATGATTTTAGACAAAACAAAGCCTGTTGGTGCACACAGTATCGCACGAAAGTGAGAGCAAGAGGATTTTCTGCAAGAAATGTGGAGATTTTGGGCTGAAAATGGTTTAATAGTCCACGGGCCAGACCAGATATCAGTACCATCAGAGTTGGCAAAACCTATACTAAATTGTTTAAAGGGTCAATATAAATTAATACATGATAGCCTTTCCACAGGAGCAGCTTTTCATATTTATTGGACATTCTGTTATTTTCCCCTATTAGTGCTTTTGCATGATTTCCAAAAAGCAGACAAACATCATATTAACGGTGATGTAATCTTGAACCTAAGGCAACTAAAACATTAATAAAGGTTGTTCATGGTCATAAAAGTAATGTGTAATCTTACATTTGGTGCTCTCGTCTTCTGACCACATCCAGTCTCAGAATATGAAAAAAAATGAATTTCTTTATCGGGTCTAGAAGGTAACCCTAGATTTACTAAAGTCTCGTGAGATTGGTAAAGTTAGGCATTTTCGCTGTGGTTTTTGTAAATCTTGTTACCTTTTAGACGCAACCTTTTTTTTTACCATTTCTGTTTTCTGGTGATTTTATTTTTTTGTTGTGTGAAATAGAAAGTGAAAATCAAACCTTTATTTTATTTTTATTTTTTTTATTTCCCTCACTCCTTTTCACCATGAAACAGAAAAACTAATTTTTTGTATTTTAAAATGAAAATCAAATAAGCTCTATTTTTTTCTTTTTTTAAATATCCGTTTCTGAAAGGAAAATCAAATAAACAAAAGATACACTGACATTAAGGCCACATTTATACAACACTGTTTTGGTGGCTCACTGGGTATCCTATGACTATGAGGGTATCCAGTGCAGGAATTGTTGACTCTTTATACGTAGCTCAGTGAGAAGATGACAGGACTACAGTTTCTGTATCATCTGTGTCATCGTCTTAATACCTGTATGATTGTTGGATGTTAGAATGGAGGTTTGTACGGAAATACTCTGACCTCGTTGGATTGAATCATTAAAACATTTTCTGAAATCAAACTGTTGTAAAATGTGTAATTATCTGGATGTGATATCATGACATTGCATTTTGTGAAGGATGAGCAAAAAATATTGATGAGAGACGTGCAAAAATGCATGCATACACTCATTACACTGTCTGTATCTCTGTAGGGGAGACCAGGGACAGTTTAACACCCTGAATATCTCCAATCAGAAACAAGCTAGAGTGATTACAATCATTCTGCACAAAAAAATGAGCCACATTTGAAACTTCCTGAGAAAGTTATTCATTTTTTGAGGAAAAAATTTACTTTTCTATCAGATGTATTTTATTTGGATACTGTCCTGAGATTCATTAGTAAAATCACTATTTTTGTAAGCTAAAAAATAGAAATGTCTAACGTGTCAACTGTCCCTGAACCAAGTTCAAGTAATCATTATTATTTTTAAAGAAATGAATAGCCCCAATAACATGAATGATAAATAATCTTTTTCATTTTGAGTATTTGATGAATTAGCCTATGTATATTTTGGAGATGTTACAACCCTCCCTGTACACAGTGGAGTAGTTGACATATTGAACTTTATATTATAGCAAATTGGGCAGTGTAAGTGGTTTTTGATTTATTGGGAAAATTGCAAAAAGTGTTACAACTGTCCCTGGTCTCCCCTATCAGATACAGCCAAAAAAAAGAGAGAGAGAAAGTAGGCAAAGTTAGTTTTTCTTTCTTACACATTTATTTTTTGTATGATAGTCTGGCATCCCAGGCTTCAGATATGATGGAAACATTCTGTATAAAAAATGTATTTACAGTCTATGGATGGAAAACAAAACAAAACAAACTCCTTGTATACTTGTATACTTGGCAATAAAAACAATTCTGATTCTGAAAGAATGATAGTCAAGAGTTTGGATGTAGTTTTATTCCTGTCCGCCAGGCGGCGACACCGCCGCTGCGTCATGTAACTGCGTCAGACGTGCGTCATGTAACTGCGCCAGAGGTGAAAGGTCATGATTGTGACAGCGCCACATGCATCATGTTGTGGTGTTGATACTGGACATTTAAACGCTTTTTACTTCAAGCTGTTTCTTCTCGGTGGGTTTTACAGCTTCCTTGTGATTATATTAACCTTTAATGCTTTCATTTTCTGTTTTTTGCAGCTAAATAGCATGTCGCTCCTTCTAGTTTAAAGCTAAGCTAGTACAGTTCCATTTTCGGACAGCTGTAACTTAACTAGCATTACCACTCCACAATCAGGAGTTTGGTCCCTAAAATGCTGATAAACTTACTTGTTACTTACTGTTACTTGTTTGATTAAGTACTGGTATTAAGTACTAATACCACACTGTAAAAATACTCCACTACAGGTAGCTGTCCTGCTTTGAAAATGTTACTTAAGTAAAAGTACATAGGTATAATCAGGAAAATGTACTTAAGGTATTAAAAGTACTAAATGCAGGAAAAAATGGCTGTTATACTATTATAGCTACATTAATATGATTAGATTATTATTATTCACACATTAATGTGAAAGCAGGATTTTACTGTTGTAGTTGGTTTTGAATGATTACTTAATGATTATTTTCATCATTAATCGATCAATTGTTTGGTTATTAAAATTAGGAATAATGTTAGGGATGAATGTCTAAAGATAGCAATTAATTTAAAAAACATAGATATTCAAATATTTATAGGAATTTAAAAAATGTAATTTTGCAAGCAGGTTCACGAATGTTTAGCTGTGCATTTATTTCTGCTTTCTCTGCGTGACAAATATGATAATATAGGCTACTGAATGCCTTTCTAATAGGCCGAAATGCTTCAATAAAAACTTCAATCAAAATTTTGTAGTTAGAACTTTATTGTCCACAATGTGGAAAATTGTCTTTGGCTTCACCACAAACAACATGAGTTACAAGTAAGACAGCAGTAAAAAAACAAAACAAAAAAACCCCACTAAGAACACACTTTGTTATTCAAATGTATTTATTTAACTGCACCTTGTATGCCACACAATATCTTTCCACTGATAACATGTGTTTTAAAATATATATTCAGGGGCTGAGAGGACTCTAATCTTTCAGAGTTTCAAGCTTAATGAATGTGAAAATGTATTTTAAGTCATTTATCTGCATGTGTGTTTTTACGTACTGAACCGTGGCTTCTGTGTACCGTTACACCCCTAACAGGCGTGAAACCTGGCACAGAGCCATTATCAACCATCACCCTTCAGTGGCAAAAATGGTAACAAGGAGTACTGGCAGTTAAAGATCAGGGACTGAGAGGACTCTAATCTTTCAAAGCTTCAATCTTAATGAATGTGAAAATTTATTTTAATTAATGTATCTGCATGTGTGTGTTTTTCTGAGTTTGAATGTAATTTCAATAACACTTAATGAACTTCAACTTTCAACTTCTGGACTTTTATTTTGAAGCTCAGGAAGCTACATTCTTTACTGTGGTTAACTTCACACTATTTGAGCGAGATGGCGTTTAACAGACATAGTTTTCCATGGAAGTATTATAAGATAAAACTGAGTGGTCGTGAGATGATTAATGGGAGAGGAAAGAAGAAAAAACATAGTTCTGATACAGAAATCTACATTCATATTTGGACTGTTTTCAAAGATTTGCTATTATTTATGAAATATTGATTAATTTTATCTCTCTGGGCCTCAAAAAGTTATTTAAATGAACCCAAGTTTAGAGGGGAACATCCATTAAAACTAAAAGCAGTCACTGCAATAACATGTAATGCTAACTAATCTGACTGCATCTATAATAATGTTTTATCATAACTTTTCATTGTTGGTTGTCAGTAAAATGTAATACATTTGCATGCATTTAAAATAATCAATGTTGCATCATGAGTGATTATTTTGTGAGATGCCACAGTGTTAATAAACCATGCAGAGAATTAGAGAAGTCAGCCTAACCCTAAAACACATCCTCATCCAGAGCATAAATGATTCAGTACAAAGGAGGAAGCTGTTCAGAGACCTGAGAGTAGCTGAAGAAACAGTTTTTACTCTGCCAACTTTACTCAACCTGGATAACTGCGCTAAGATGAAGAAACTGCTGCAATATCTGCACAGCATTGGACTATACAACAAAATATAAACAGCAGGTAAAATGATTGCTAATAACAAACAGTAGAGGGCAGCAATACGCCATTGCGGCGTCTAGTCTGCCGAAACCAAAGAAGAAGAACAACCGGATGTTACTCTTTGATGAAAAAGGCGCCCAACGTGTTGAGAAAGTGTCTGTGAGCTCCAACAGTACTGACTTATCAGAGTCTCTGTGTGTCTGGATAAACCTACCTGGATGCACTTTTTTTCTGAACGTTTCACCTCTGACTCATCTCCCGGTAGCTACAAAGCTAACCAAGTTAGCTTAGCGTGCTAGCTGCAAACAGACTGATGTTAGCAACATAGCGCGAGTCAGAGTGGCTATTTGACGGAGAACAAAGTGTTTTTGACGGAGTTTGCGTGGAGAAAAACCGAGTGAAAATGTCTAAAGTCCAAATACTGAGAGCGTTGGTGAAGCAGCGACTAACTCCGACTGAGAACGAGCGACAACGGAAACTACTGGATGCTGTTTTCAACCCTCAGCTTCGGTTACACAGAGCAGGTTTGTTCTTTAAACAGTCTTCTCTCCTCTCAGAGATGGAAAGTAACTGAGTATATTTACTCTAGTACTGTATCCTACGTTTACTTCGGCTACTTCTACTGCACTACAATTGTCTCACAGCTTTAGATAATTTACACATTCAGATTAACAGAACAAAATATACATCAACTAAGAAATATATTTTATTATTAAACTACCCAGCAGTATATAAAGTAATTAAAATGAGGTACATACTTACCAGCTGCAACATTAAAGTGATGAACACATGACTGCATTAATAATTATAATTAGAGGTGGAAGAAGATGATTTCAAGGGCGAAACTTTAGTTTGAGAAGATTTCATTTATTGAAATTGATATATATTGTACATGGTCCTTGTCAAATAATCTTAAAATAAATAAATACTATTAAATAAATGGGGGCTTATTAAACCACCATGACAACATAAACACACAACAAAATTGCAATATTTCTCTAACGTCTCTGCGTGTGTTTCCTGCAGACATTCAGCAGCTGTTGGTCGTTAAAGAAGAGGTTTCCCTTGAGCAGCAGGAGTTGAGCTCCAGTCTGGACCAGGAGGAACCAGAGCCCCCACACATTAAAGAGGAACTGGAGGACCCAGAGCCCCCACAAATTAAAGAAGAACTGACGGATCCAGAACCCCCACACATTAAAGAAGAACTGACGGACCCAGAGCCCCCACACATTAAAGAGGAACTGGCGGACCCAGAGCCCCCACACATTAAAGAGGAACTGGAGGACCCAGAGCCCCCACACATTAAAGAAGAACTTGAGGACCCAGAGCCCCCACACATTAAAGAGGAACTGAAGGAAGTGGATATCACCAAGTTCCCCTCCCCTCCTGTCCCTGTGAAGAGTGAAGATGATGAAGAGAAACCTCAGTCCTCACTGCTTCATCAAAGACAAACGGAACAGATGGAAACAGAAGCTGATGGAGAGGACTGTGGAGGACCAGAACCAGCCATCAACACAGATCCACATTTAGAACCAGTTACTGAGGCTGAGACTGGAGACTCTGAACCTGAGACTGATGACAGTGAAGATTGGAAGGAGACCAGAGAACCTCAGTCAGGTTTAAATTATTTGAAAAATGATGATGTTCCTGTCAGTGATTCCAGGTGTAGTACTAGTGAGAAACCATTCAGCTGCACTGACTGTGAGAAAAGATTTGGAACCAAGGGATATCTTAAGATACACATGAGAACTCATACAGGAGAGAAACCTTTCAGCTGCTCAGTTTGTAAGAAATCTTTTACAATGAGTAGTAGTTTGACGAAGCACATGAGAAATCACACAGGGGAGAAACCTTACAACTGCTCGGTTTGTAAGAAATCTTTTGCACGGAATGGTACTTTAAAGAGCCACATGAGAACCCACACAGGGGAGAAACCTTTCAACTGCTCAGTTTGTAAAAAATCTTTTGCAATGACTTCTTATTTAAAGATCCACATGCTAATCCACACAGGGGAGAAACCTTTCAGCTGCTCAGTTTGTAAGAAATCTTTTACAATGAGAAGTAATTTGAAGAGCCACATGCTAATCCACACAGGGGAGAAACATTTCAGCTGCTCAGTTTGTAAGACATCTTTTACAATGAGAAGTAGTTTGAAGAGCCACATGCTAATCCACACAGGGGAGAAACCTTTCAACTGCGCAGTTTGTAAGAAATCTTTTACAACAAGTTCTTATTTAAAGATCCACATGCTAATCCACACAGGGGAGAAACTTTTCAGCTGCTCAGTTTGTAAGAAATCTTTTACAGTGTGTAGTAGTTTAACAAAGCACATGAGAAACCACACAGGGGAGAAACCTTTCAACTGCTCGGTTTGTAAGAAATCTTTTACCCTGAGGAGTACTTTAAAGAACCACATGCTACTCCACACAGGGGAGAAACTTTTCAGCTGCTCAGTTTGCAAGAAAGCTTTTACAATGAGTTCTCATTTAAAGGGACACATGGTAATCCACACAGGGGAGAAACCTTTCAACTGCTCAGTTTGCAAGAAATCTTTTGCAATGACTTCTTATTTAAAGATCCACATGAGAATCCACACAGGAGGGAAACTGTACAACTGCTCGGTTTGTAAGAAATCTTTTTCACAGAATGGTAGTTTAAAGAACCACATGAGAATCCACACAAGGGAGAACCTTTTCAACTGCTCACTTTGTCAGAAATATTTTACAACAAGTAGCAGTTTAAAGGACCACATGATAACCCACACAGCAGAGAAACCTTTCAGCTGCTCAGTTTGTAAGAAATATTATAAACACCGTAGTAGTTTAAAGAAACACATGAGAATGTGTTTGACTGTAGCATTTGAAAACTAGCAGTTCATGCTAATAGTAGCAGTTGGAAAGTAGGCTTTCTTTTTTATACTTTTATTAAAAGATTCCTGACCAATGACCATTCAAAACAGTGGGCAACTCTCCCTCACTGCCCAGAGCATGAGGGACATCATCAACATCCACTACCCACCGGACATTAAAACTGACACAGGAAGAAGCACATTCAAACAGGAGCTTCTCAAGGGACAGACAGAAACCCTTTTTGCTGATGATCTTAAAAATTGAGAAATCAGTTATCTCCCTAAACAGGCCTGAAACCTGGCACAGAGCCATGATCAACCATCACGTTTCAGTGGCAGAAAAGGGCAACAAGGAGTACTGGCAGTTAAAGATCAGGGACTGAGAGGACTCTAATAGCAAAGTGTCAACTGTCAATGTTTATAAAAGTGTTAAAGTCATGGTACATAGGTATCTCAAGACTTCCCCATCAAGCAAGCAAAAGTCGGAGTGGATTCCTTCCTAAGTGTAGAACAGCTCACCACATTTTCACCCTACAAACACTTATTGATAAATATGTAAATCAAAATAAAAACACAATTCATGTACACTTTGTTGATTGCCATAAAGCTTTTGATTCAGTCTGGCATGAGGGATTATTTTGTGAACTAATAGAAAGTGCTATAGGGGGGCGTCTTGATGTAATTGAATCAGTATATGAAAATAACAAATTGGCTGTCAAAATTGGAGATAAACACAGATTTCTTCCCACAGGGTAGAGGGGTAAAGCAAGGCTGCAACCTCAGCCCCACCCTCTTCAATATTTGTATTAATGAGCTGGCATTGTTATTAGAACAATCAACAGCACCTGGTCTCAATCTGCAGGACACAGAAATCAAGTGTGTGTTTTGTGCAGATGACCTGCTCATACTGTCTCCTACTAAAGAAGTCTGACAGAAAGGGAGAAATTACCCCTCATTCTGGGGGAAAATAAAGAATATGCAGTGTTTGCTGCTAAGTTTGTTGCTTCCTGCCACAACAAAAAAAAACAACCAATAAGATTTACTTGTTCCATGTTTTGATTACCACCACCATCTCCTTTACTTATATTACTTGTATATTTTATTTTATTTCTCTTAACTATTTAATTATCTGTTGTATTCTCTTATATAATACTCTATTGTTATGACTTTATTTTTTGTGAAATTCATTAATTGTTTTATTTTTTGTACTTGTGTTTTGGCAACACATGTCAGATGCCATGCCAATAAAGCCTATTATGTAAGGGATAATGTAGATGAACTGTTCATTATTGAAATTAGAACCCCGACAGGGTGATGTAGAAGCCTGACGCGCAGCGAAGGGATTTGTTGTTTTGCCACAGCTGAAGTCAAATTTACCGGACTGCTTTCTGCGGAGTGATTGATGTGCGTGGAAATCCAGCACAGCACCCTTAGCAACCATGGCAACGTATAGCAACGGTCTGCTATACTTGACGACGGTCATCTGTCTGGAAATAAGACCTCGGAATGTGGGGATTGACCAATCAGAATGCAGTATTCAACAAGGCCATGTAATAACCTTGGGATAACATCTTTGCTGTCACTTTTTGATGCTGTCTTGATTATTTTCTATTTAATGATTTGATGCTAAATTAAATTAATTTGTTTTTCCTAAAGTGATGGTATAGGGCAGGAAGATGCTCAACACTGGTCTGAAAGAAGTGATTCCACCAAGCTGGTTATCAGCAGGCAGTCGTAGGTTTGTTAAGCAGCCTCTAACTTAATGTTTAACAGCGTATGTAGAATATACAAACCCGTCCGATACCTCGGTCATAGGGCATCAGTCAGCCGTCTCCAGGTAAAATATCTGTGTCTGGAGAGGGTATAGGAGGGAGGGGAGGGAGCAGCTAGGAATCACAACACAGCTTACACATTTCCTTACCTATTGTGACAATCGATGTGTTGGTGTCTTCAGGTGATTGTGTTCACTGTTAGGTACTTACCAATCACAAACACTTTCATCTGCTCCATTGTTTTGGAGAACTAAATAGCAAACTAAGAATGTATGTGCTATTGTTTTGGGATCAAGAGTAGGCAGTGGGAGGGGTAATGGCTTTTTACACTGACTATGTAAAAAATACGCCCTAACAGGCGTGAA
>JAOVVB010155669.1:0-11727 GCA_028570985.1 Heterobranchus longifilis | reverse complement strand
AACGAAGTGTTCTGTAAGTTGTAAATACAAATAGTGCAAAGAAATATATACTGAATGGATAAACATGGACTGGGTGATTATGTACAGTATATGCATACTCACATTAAGTTCAGGTTCAGTTCAAACTCATTCTGCTGTAATCAAAGTCAAGTTTATGTATACACTGACCCTCCTTTGTGAAGATAGATAAATAACACACAGTAGCTGACTGATTTACAGAACTATAGAGACCTCTCGTGGCCAATAGAAAAAACTGCAACATTTGAACAATTAAATAACAGCTACTGTACTCTAAAAACTACTCTTCACAATCTAGTCAACGTTCAAAATGTTCTACATGGTACACACGCCTTTCACTTATATATGTCCATGATGGATAATCGCACAGGATATTTGTGTTTGTTTCAAAGTAACATCACAGTGAATAAGGGCTAGATCAGTGTGTGCAGTGCAGCAGCAGAGGTCTCTATTTCGCGGTACAGCTGTCAAACTGGGGCCCGCCCAGTACAAACAAGCTGACCAATCCCAGTGTTTCCCAGTGTGGACTTTTTGCCTCCACTGACCAATCCGAACATTTTAAATCGAGCCGGAAAAGGCGAAGTGATCCATATAAACGCTTTTGACCCCACCCACAGGATCTGAGAAATATGAGAATGAATCGCCCACGCGTTTGGTTTAAATGGGTTCACGTGTTGTTGGCCGTGGCTAGTGAGTGTAAAAAATCTAAATTGGCCCTATCATTCTTCATTAAGTTTCATGTGATCTCAAATATGCCCGTAAACTGACCTACACCTTCCCCGTGTCCGGTCTCAAAGATAGTCCTACACCGAACTGCAATCCGAATTTTCGCTATGATGTTACTTTTCTTATTGGCGAATGTAGAAGAGTACGTTTTTGTGAAGTAAGATATTACTATGAAACATTAGGAATCCGTTTTGAATTCGGCATACGCGTAACGTTTTAAACAGCAGTGCATCCGTGTAAAAATGTGACTTATAATTGACATGACAGATGTTTTCCAATTGAAGATGCACTGTCGAAGGCGGATAGAGAACACTGGGAGCCGTGTCATAAATGTGGCGTGTTATTGCGAAAAACGTTGTTTTGTCGATTTCAATTATGCCGAATGAAAAATAAGTGGTAACATTGATTGGAAATGGCATTGGGTCATGCGTTGTGAGTCATGTATTTTGACCGATAAGCACGGGCTAGTTTAAATCCCCCTCCTTTCAAACGGAGAACGTCACGGAGATGAGCGAGACTTCAGTTGACTCTCATCTTTCCCCCAGGAGGCTCTGCTTCCCAGCCTCTTTGTTCAGTCTAGCCGGTGGGTTGAGTCACAGGGAGGCTGTGCTAACTAACCCAACATATCCATACCGCTGTGGGAACACCGACAAGAGTGAGAAGAGAGGCCGAAAAACCAGCTAAGGTTATCCGGGAGTCCAGACTGAGACTGTTTAATCAGAGCCAGACAACAGAAAAGTTGTTTTTGAGTGTTGCTGATGCTGCGCTTCGTTTCGGGGACCTGTGTGCCAGGGTTTGGCTACTTAAACAGCGATATATGTCGACTATCTTCGCTCTTTGGTAGCTTGCTTTAGCTATCTTCCTGAAAAAATGAACCGGCGGGCTAACTGCTAAGCCATCACCGGCTCTAATGCTGACACCGTGCAGTTGTTGCCATCATCCGCTGATCCACGCTGACTCTCCCTTTCAGTTTCTGCTCAGCATCCATATTTGCATCCCAGGGAGTGGCAACCACTAATCCCCCTTTTCCTGGCGAGAAAATTGAAAGTTGGCCCGGTTATCGGACACTCCTCGGACGCTCTAATTTCACATAGAAAGGTGAGTATTTTCCTATATTAATGTGCTTTTGTGTCATTTTTTTGCTGGGAGGGACTCTGGTTTTCAGTGAAGGACAGTGTGTGTGGACCACGTTGCCGCAGTAGCTACAACAATGGATCAAACTGGCGTTGTGTTACATTTGGTTGAGGTGCGCATTATCATCCCAACGCTTTCATCCTGTTTTCACTCAAATCAGGTGTCGATTGGAAAATTAATCCAGGCCCATAGGAAGAATAGCTTGGGCTAAATGAAAATCACAGCAGGCCTTATTTTTTGACTTCACTTATAGCAAAACCATCATTCTCGACAGGTTTAATAGAATTGATTGCTCTAAAATGAAAATGCCTCTTTTTTCCATTATCTGGATGAGGGTAAATATTATGGAAAATGATTAATGCCTGATATGTGTTTGCTTTATTTCATAATGCACAGTGTGTAGTTTAAAGCCCCAACCAGATGTGTGTTGTTTATTGTAGCTATAACAGCATTATATCTTGTTAATGGCCTTTGGGCCATGATTTGTAGGCCATGCTCCACTTGGGCACCGGCCTACATTGACTCTCAGGCATATTATTATATTGATAAGTTGACCATGAAAGACATGTATTGAAGCAATGGGGTCTTATTAGTAATGATTAAATTACAATGACAAATGTAATCATTATCGCAATAATAATAGGCTTATTGTATGTACAGCTGGATTGCCAGGTGTTATTAACCTGGATACAATTTAAAGGTCCCATATTGTAAAAAGTGACATTTCCATGTCTTTTTTATTATAAAGCAGGTCTAGATGCTATATAAATACTGTGAAAGTATCAAAACGCTCAATCCACGGAGAAACTGTGCCTTTAAACGAGCCACTAGGACTTCTGTGAAGTTGTGATGTCACAACTATACTATTGCTGCATTCACATGCTCCTCGGTGGGTTCCAGTTTCCGAGTTGGAAAGTTGTTCCTCCGACTTCAGTGTGTTCATGAGCTTGAAGCAGCTTGAAGTCAGAATGTGGAAAAAACATGGATGCCATATTATTGCCCATTATATTTTACATGAATTATGGGATTCTATCCCTGTTTTATTACTATTTTCCTGTGTAAAGCACTTTGGACTGTCTTTGGTGAATGAATGGTGCTATACAAGTGTATTCAATACGTGGACAGCAGTTAATGCTTACAACCAAATTACACATTACATGTGAGCAAAGAAATTATATAAAAATAAAAAAGTCCCTTACCATTAACTTTTTAATGGTAAGTTTACTGGTGTCTGCCATGTTACTGCATCATATGAAGCCAACTTGGCAACTCGTGCAAAAATGTTGATCCTTCTTGATGGGGTGTTCGCATGAATTTTCCCAGTTGGAATTTCATTTTTCCGATCATTCCGATACCACATGAATGCAGCACATATCAGGGATTTCCCAACCAAAGGCTAGGTGCAGCACCCAAGCTATTTTGGGCAGCACCTAAAGCCAAAATTAATACATATTTTTTATTATCTTTAAGCTTTTTGGTGTTGTTTATTATCTGCTCTAGGTTTTACAAATGTTGTACACACTTATTGTAGTAGTAATAATAGGCTTAGTCAAAAATGTTGTGAAATTGTATAATTTTAATTGTGTTCTTGGGAGAGCACCAAACCCCCCACCATATACCTAAGCCTTCCAGAAACTTAGGGAAAATGCTGTAGGCCTATATATAGGTAGAAAGTGCAATGATGGTGTGGAGACGCTGAGAATGTAGATGTGGAAGACCTGGAAACCCAGAAACCAATCAGAGCAGACTGGGCTTTTTCTGGAGGGTGTCTTAAAGAGACAGGTGCTAAAACTGAGTGTTTCAGACAGAGGGTGAATATTCAGACAGACAGTATGAGAAAAATAATGTGTGTTTTTGTTTTTTAATTATAGCATGGAAGCATGTTCTAGTAGAAACCCAAAATACAAGTATGAACCTGAAAATGAGCATAATATGGGACCTTTCAATAAAAACTGTCAAAAACAGACTCAACATAGGTAGGCCTAAATATAACTAGAACAAAACATGCCTGCTTGGGTCTGTAGGAGTCTGTCTGTGCTAGAACAGTGTTTGGTTGTTCATGAATCAGATGCTCCAGCTGAGGGCTCCTTGCCTTGCTCAGGGGCACTACAGCAGTAGTGTAGTAGTGTTATTGTGGAACAGCGCCTATATCTCATTAATTTCTACCTTTTAGGTTTGCAGCCAACAGCACAATTGTGAACATATTTGTAGAATCGTAGCCCACAGTGCTTGGATATTTTTCTGTTACCAGTGAAGCCTCCGATAAACAAATCCCAATGCGATCCTTTGTTTTTGTCATCATATTTGAGTAGGAATGAAGACCAGGAATATAAATGAAAGCCACATACTGTAAAAAGCACACCAGAGGACCAGGGTTTCTTCTGCGGTTCCCAACATTTAAATTGCGACCCCTTGTCACGATTTATGGCCTCGTGTGGACATGAGTTAGGAGTAGGTCAACAACCAAAAAAACAGTCAACTTTCCTTCTAAGATTTCAGAAGCCTGAAAAGGAAGAAGTATTTCTCGACTCCTCAGTGACCCCCATGTTGTTGCCCTGAGCTGATATGTATGCAGCTGCACACAATGGTTGAAAACCTTTGAAAACATATCTTTGCATTGTTCTGCTGTACAAACAGCTACACATTGTGTGCACCCTGTCATCTCATACACTCTTCTTCCTGTGAAAACCAGTTGTGAATTGCTGCAACAGGTTTAGAATTGTTACACAACAAAATATAATAAGTGCGCTTGTTAAATAACAACATTGAGTTTTAGTTTCACAGGGGACACAAACAGTGGTCTCCTGGTTAAAGTGTTGTTGTGACCCTGGCCTCCTCCCTCTGTGGATTTCTGTGGATCTTGATTAGAAACGTTTTGTGTAATACGTCAAAAATAAACGTAATCCAGGAGACAAATGTTTCACATACAAACATAAATTGAGAATGCAGTTCAGTTGTATGGGAACATCATTTTATTACTATTACAGTAACTTATTATCTTAAATGTTAAGTTAAGATAGTCTAAGATTATCAATTTGGTATTACTGAAGCAAATCCTAACTAACTTTAGGAATCCTATCTTAGTTTACGTCATCCCATTTTATCTCAGGTTAGGAAATCTTAAATACTCAATCCAACATCGGTTATCAACTTTTACGTCAGTTTCCTAGCAACCGAATATTAATGATATTAAAACTGCCCTCACCTCCAGTTCCCGCTGAAGAATAAACAACCTGTGTTGACTGCGTCTCCCCAACCATTGTCTCATCCAGACTCGTTTAGCCTTCTGCTTTTGTGTTTTTCTCAATGCAAAGCATTATTACAGCAAGTTGTCACACCATGCAGGTCTCTGTTTTGTTTACATCTGCTTCCTCATGAGATCATGTGAAAGATCACATGAGGTGGTGCGTTGCTCCCTCTGGCACGTTAATCTTAATAAGTATCTGTGTGATGTGCCATTATTTTCAAATCTTGTAGCGTGTGCATGTTTCAGATTAGAGTGAAGAATATCTGAAGATTCTCCTTATGTGATTGATGCAACGTGATTTCAAAATCAGTTAGGACTTAAGCATGCACCTGTGCTTATTTACCTCTTATTTATCTTAATTAATGACTGCCTTCATCCCAACAGCTAAACATGGAGAGCGACAGCCACCACTCCCACATCTAGTGCCTGATCCACAAGCCTTCATCACCCAGGGAGGAGCTCTCAGGTCCTGGCCGTCTCCCTGCTTCTGTATAATGAATATGCTCAAGTCCAGCGGACTGAAAATCCCTGGCCGGGGGCCCAAGCATTCCAGCCCAGTGGGAAGGACCTCAGCGGGTGGATCCTCCAGCCCTGTTGTCCCTAAAGACAGTAAGTTACTTCCTCCTTCTGACCCTGTGGAAAATATAATGAATTTCTTTCTTCCAGCTATTTCTTCTGATCACCGGAAGTGGCTGAGACCGTTTATTTGTGTTAATGACTCAGTAGAGCACAGCTGCATTAGATTACACACATACACGCAAGTGTTTTCTTTAACTTCAGCTTCCAGTGTATTTATAGTAAGATATCCACTTTTTTTTTCTTGTTAGCACTGTCTTGGGCACCACACTCTCTCCATTTAAAATAATGTGTATTTATAAAGATATATGTATTTATATATTCAACCAGCGAGACTTTAGACTCAGACTTCATCCAACTTGGCCCGTGTTTGAAAGAAAAGATTGTCTCTGTTATGTTTGGCAATTAGGGCTGCAACTAATGATTATTTTCATCGTCAATTAATCTGTAGATTATTTTCTTGATGAATTGATTACTTCTATTAGGTTGAAAAACATCGATCAGTGTTTCTCAAAGCCCGAAAGATATTCAGTTTACTGTAGAGGAGGAAAGAAACCAGAAAATATTCACATTTAAAAGCTGGAATCAGAGAATTTCGACTTTTTTCTTAAAAATAATACTCAATCCGATTAATCATTTATCAAAATAGTTGGCGATTCATTTAATAGCTGACAACTAATTGATCTTTGCAGCTGTAATGGCAGTCGTTCATTTCCTACTTTGTGGATACAGTATATACAGTTTTTCTCTTGTGTAATGATTTTTTTTTAAAGCTGCCCTTTTTAAATATTAAAAAATGACTGATGAATGATGAATGTGAAATGTAACAGGCACCACTAGTGACAAACCCACAAGGGCACTCGGAGAGTGCAGAGCACTGCCAAGGCCATGCCCTATCTTGCAATGTTAAGAAAAGGGGAAAATAATTCATGTATCCGCCCTGTGATTCGGATCCGCTCTTCCACCAACTTTCATGAAAATCAACAAACTCAACTGAAGACATAACCTCCTTGGCGGAGGTAATAATTATCACCTGACTCTGCAGTTCTCCTCTGCTCCATGGAACATGTTAGTGACTTTCAGCTCATTGTTTTGGCTTTATGGCTCTTTTCACTGAAAAAGCTCTGATAGACCCACTGTATGTTACGTGCCCATCACCAAACAGCAGACAGACAAAGTTAGTAACTAGCTAAAGAACATAGTGGAGCATTTAGTCGCTAAAGAGCTCGATATTTATCTCAGTAGTTAGCAGAAACCAAACCAGAGCTTAAAGAATATTGTGAATATTGGACATTTGTCAGGTGACCAGAAACACGAGTCCAAATGAATACTAATGTTGCTCTGTGTCTGATAATAATCAGTGTTTACAGCTTGTTGCTGCTTTAAACACATTTAGAATGTATTTGCTAAAAATCAGATTAATTAAATTCAGATATTACTTGTGTGAATGGGAAGAAGATGTAAAGAAAAATACTATTTAAATTTTAAGTGTGAGAATTTTTCATAAAATGCCTTTCATGGAAATATCAAGCGGCAACCTCGGGGACTGAAAAATGAAGCCAGAGAAGTGCCAAAAACTGCAGTTCCTTGAATGGCCACGTGAGACGTGAGTCAATCCCCATAGACCCCCATGTTAAAATTGCCAACTTTACAGCAGAAATAAACATGTTTACCATGTCTGGTACAAAAACGGTTTTGTTTTCTGTAGCTAATTTCCCTGTTTGTGACGACTGTATGGTGGTGAATTTTTTTTCATAACTCACCCATTTAGATTATATTATTATATGTTTGAACCACAAAACCAAAACACAACACTTAATTTTATGTGTATCTAAGGCCTGATATATTTTAATCCCCTCTGCCACAGAGCTGCATTGTTGTCCAAAAACTATTAAAAATCAATGAGCCTCACTGTTGCACTGTTCTTTCATTAGGAAAGTCATAAAGTATTGAGAAACGAAATAACACACTATTATAAATATAGAATATTGCGAGCCTTATCAGGAATATGTAATTAAAAGGTGAAATGTGGACACATGACTTATGCACATGACTTTGACCTTGCAGCTACTAAAAAAACTGACTACTAACCAAAATTAGATTTCTCTGAAAAACACTCTGAATCAAAATTGCAACCGCTGCCTGCAAAGAGTAATCACAGCTGTTCTCACTCTTAAATGCAGCCGCACTGTTTATCCTCTCTGGTTTTAGCTCACATGACATCCCAGCAGCTTCACACGCACATGTTAGTTCTGTTTCTGCTAAATTACAGCTTCACTCCCAGCTCGCATTGAACACAACAATAGAATAGCCAGCCTTCTTTCGCTGATAGTATGCTTGTTTCTCATTGTGTGAATGGGAGGCCTTTTATCAGTGTGTCATGGTTCATGTTGAGTTTGGAATTTCATGAGAGCGAGGGAAGAAAAAAGCAGAGCTGTTGCTAAAGTTGTTCCAACACAGGAAGTGTTTAATTTACTGAATCCTACATGTTTTATAATGACTCCAGTGCACTGTCAGCAGTGTTATTGGGTATTATGTTAATGCTTTTCTGAGTTTTAACTATCACAGCGGCCAACCTAAGCTGGATAGAATAGCATTAAGCCTGCTTGCAATTGACTTCTGTCCTCAACAAGTTCTCCAAACCATTCGACCACATATTGATTGTTCCTACCCTCTAATGCGAACCACAGGAGCGTTTCCTAAATTAGCACCCCCACTGGTGGCAGGAGATCAACACGTCCTCATGCCTAAACTCACAGTTTTAAAGACGTGGTTAACGTTGTGAAACGGTCGCTGTTTGGTTCGATTTAGGCACCAAATCTACGTAGTTAGGTTTCGGAAAAGATTGTGGTTGGGGTTAAAATAAGTATGTTTGTTATGTTACTTCAGTTACAGTGCGTGATGTAGAACGTGACGTAGTTACAAAAGCTAATCCCTTAATGTTGCATCAGGGCTAAGGTTTTGACCCTCTGAAATGTGATTTCCAGATATTTCCATTTCAATTTTAACTAGTTGAAACTCAAATTCAAGATATCTTCAATGTAGTTCTGACTAGAAAACATGTCATGAGATAACTTTGATTCAGCACATTTAAATCTATCTGAATTATCTATTAATTATGTAAAAGTCTAGTCTGAGAAAATATCTCAAACTTGAGTTGTGACTTGTCAAACTACATCTTAATCTTGCTGTTAATAAAAGTCATAATTCATAGATATCTACAAAGACATTTAGGATATCCTTAAAAAGGTTATTTAGGGAAGCCATTCCAAAATCAAAAGGTTTGAGTGATTAGCCCTACTTACATTTTATATATCTAATACATTTTGACTAGTCATAGTCTGGCTTACTGGATATACAGTGCTGCGATAAAGCCTGACATCTGGAGCTCTCTCACGCACAAACATTTCTTGTAACATATGTTTTCATGAAGTCCAGTGCAATGTAGATGGAGGACACCGTCGCTGCATCCGGGGCGTAACGCCGCCTAAGATGATTGTGATTGGTTTAATGAAATACAGACAAGCCAGATCGTTTTTCCCCCTATCCCAGAGTGAAAACACCATGCAGCCAGACAGTGCTGACACAGGTCTGTGGAGATAGGTCAGACACTGCAAGACTAGACTAGTCATAACTGCAGCATAACCAGTGAGAATTAAAATGAGAAAGATTATCAAAGATATCTGCAATTACATTCTGGTCATTTAGAACGATAGATCTCAAAATAGATTATCATTAATCACAAGTGAATTTTGGATATCTGTAATGTGAATCTCATTTGTCTAATACAGTAAATGATAAAACGGTGTGATGATGTATGTGATGTCATTATAGATAACATGCAGAAAGCACAACGTTGGGAAATGAAAGCAGTTCTTCGTGCATCATGTATTTTCTTTTGGGGATAAACAGGATGTGAGCAAACTAATGAGTTTATGTTTGGTAGAAACCAACTGTTTAAACCACAGGCAGGAATTTAGATGAGCACTACAGTCCCATTAAACAGCTACCTAACAGCTGACGAGCCCTGATGCAACATTAAGGGATTATCTTTTTGAATGGCAGAGTTCAGGAGGATTTCAGATACAGTTTGAGCGGTTCTGCCTTCCACTTAGACAGGAATGACCTCCAGGCCAAACATGAACTTGGGAGGACAAAGGAAAGATATTTTTGTTTACTCTCTTTCAAAATGCTAATAAATGGCTTCAAACCAAGGAAATGATATGCTTATTTTAGAGATGTTTTTTTTAGAACAGTGGTTCCCAACCTTTTTCCTTAAGGGACCCCTTTTCTATCATTGAGGAAACTGACGACCCCTGACTAAGGGACATATTTTATGGATATTTCATATTATACTCAATGCATAACAATAACTGATAAACTGTTCAATTAACCCAAACAGTGAACAGGAAGTTATGCAAATAGAAAATATGCTTATTCGCTTTCTTGCTGAGAATTAGATAAGAAGACTGATATCACACTCATGTGTATGCACAGTTTCAATTACATCCCTCTCATTACCTCAAGTTGGCCATAAAACTAATGAGATATCGGTGGGACAGACAATACTCCGTGAGTAGATGCAGGGATTAGTTTCCTGCCCCAGATAGTCTTAACACTGACCTGGCCTCGTACTCCAAATCTCAACCCTCTGTTTGTTGTTTTAGCTGGGAATGTTGTGAGAAGGGGCCGCTGTGTCGGAAGTTGGCAGAGTTTACTTTTCTGGATTTAAAGAACTGTTTCACCCTCTGTAAGGAGATGTAGTCAATAGGCCGGTCACCATATAACTAATTTTGTTGGACGATATATTGTCCCAGAAATAATTGCGATAATCGATATTATAATTTTATGCCACTGATACAATGAGAATATAATAGCATAATGATGCAATACACCCTTTCATATAGCACTGGATGTTTTATTCTTAAGAATATTCAGCCATTGGAATTAGAATGTGAAAAATATTAGAATATCCTAAATAAATTAAACTCTCGCCATTTTTTTTTCCAGTTCAGTTGGCTTAGATGCTGTGGAAAAACGCTTATGTGCTATGCCCATATCTTATAATGATAGGGAAAACCCTGCTGTTTATTCTGGCATCATGGTGGCTAAAATGTTGGTGACATTCTTATATTAACAAACATGCATGTAAATACAACGGACAATACCGTACAATATATGGAGATGACCTTGATAATTTTTCTGACCTCGATAAGTCGATATTGTAATTATTGTGACAGGCCTAGTAGTCAGTATCTGAGCCTTCCTTCTAGCTGCTTTTGAGAACTATTATTATTTTGAAAATAACAGGGCTAACAGAAATATTGCAGTCACAGTCGTAGGCTGTTTCCTTTATGGAGACATACAGCTTGTTTGACTCACAGTCCTCCTCATACATTACACCTGCACTTACTTCACCTCAAATACCATAAATCTGTAATTCCACTCGTTTGTTTATGTTTGTTTGGTTGTCTGTCATTTGTGCTTTAAACCTGCATTTTATATGGCAGCGCAACAAGCTATAAGCACATTCTTGGGATATTAAAAGGATAGTTCTGATTTTTTGGGGTGGGGTGTATGAGGTACTTCTCCATATAATTACCTACAGTAGACGGCACGCCTCCAGTTTGGAGAAACAGACAGGAGTCCTGGCACGGAAGCTAAACAATGTACTGCTGTGAATGGGGCCACACAAAAAAAATTATTTTAGACACCTAAAAAATCAATATGTGTTTATAAGTATACGCTATATTTAGAACATTTTCACAGCTTTGCCTTGCTGTCAGACAGTCCTGACAGGGACCTTTGCTGTTTTAAAGGGTTAGTTCAGATTCACCAAAGTCACACAAGCAAACTGATGGAGGCAGCGGCAGACCAGCAACTCCCGTGTTCTGCGAGGTAAAATTACTGTTTTTGTCAAAGGAGTCTGGTGGCTTTGAAGAGAGCAATATAATGGCCTTCATAAAGTGCTGTCTGACAGCAAGGTAAAGCGGTGAAAATATTGTAAATATAGCGTACACTTAAAC